>CM062818.1:1785423592-1785678592 GCA_031772625.1 Pinus tabuliformis
TTATTATGATTCCTCTGCTCATATAAGATGTTTTGTTTGTAAGAAGTTTGGGCATGTTATGAAACCAACTCGAGAAAAGATAGAAAAGATAGATCAACGCCTTAGAATTCAGCCTCTTCGAGGGGGAAACCTCCTTTACATTACATAAATGAACAATTCTTGGATGATTCAAATGACAAAACCTCCTTTCTATATATAGGAGTCTAAGGAGTCACAATATAACCCAGCCAACCTAACAATAATAATATAAAGCCACACAAATAACAATAGAGGGATTCTATGGGGCACAGTAATAACAATATGGGGATAATAGGGGCACAACAATATTAATAAGGGATACCACTACAATAGTAATGGGGTAATCACTAGTATTATAGGGACCCAACATGCCCCTCTCCTTCAAAAAAGTGTTGTCCTCAATGCTTGAGTAGTTCTGGATGCTTCTGTATAAAATTCTCATCCTCCCATGTGGAATCTTCAGCAGATAAGTTCTTCCACTTGATAAGATACTCGAAATTGATCGATTTCGTAGCTGTCGAGTTCTTGTTTCTGTGACTGCTTCCGGTTCCAATATAATTTTTCCTTCCTCGTCAAGTTCTGGCAATATTGTTTGAACTGGGAGCTTGTCGCCTATAACCTTCTTTAAACATGAAACATGGAAAACTGGGTGCAATCGAGAAGCTGCAGGAAGCTCCAATTTGTATGCCATAGTACCAATCTTTTGCAACACCTTGTACGGACCATAATACTTTGGTGATAATTTATTATCCTTCTTAGCTTGCTTGAGGGACATTTGCTTATATGGTTGTAGCGTAGAAAATACCCAATCACCTACATCAAAACTTCTTTCACTGCGATGTTGATCTGCCTGTTGTTTCATTCTATTCTGTGCCAACACGAGGTTATCCTTTAAGAGTTGGAGGACTTGTTGTTGATGTTCGATGTGATGTTCCACTGCTTGAACCTTAGAATTTTCTCTTAAATATGATGTGATGGATGGTGGTTGATATCCATAAAGTGCCATAAATGGGGTCATTTTTGTTGCTGTATGGAAGGAAGTGTTATACCACCATTCAGCCAGAGGCAACCATTTGACCCATTGTGTCTGTTTATCAGATACAAAGCAACGAAGATATCCTTCCAAACATTTGTTTACTATCTCAGTTTGCCCATCAGATTGAGGATGATAAGATGAGCTATGAGCTAACTGAGTACCAAGACAAGAAAATAATTTTGTCCAAAAATTTCCAGTGAAAATGGGATCTCTGTCACTTACAATAATCTTTGGGTTTCCATGTAGCTTTTGAATTGTTTCCATAAATGCAGTAGAAACTGTACTGGCTTTAAATGGATGTGATAATGCACAAAAGTGTGCATACTTGGTAAGTCTGTCAACTACCACCATGATGACACTCTTTCCCTCAGACTTGGGTAAACCTGTGATAAAATCCATTGAAACCTCCTCCCAACGTTGGCTTGGAATGGATAAAGGTTGTAATAGACCCGGTGTCTTAATTGTTTCAACTTTATTTTGTTGGCAAACCAAACATTCCGCCACAAACTTTTGAATATCTGATTTAAGGCCATCCCAAAAAAATTCCTTCTTAACCCTGTGGTAAGTTTTTAAAAATCCTGAGTGCCCTCCTAAGGGAGAAGTGTGCAATTCCATAAGAATCTTTTGTTTTAGTGGGAATTCTTACAGAGGTATAAGCGATCTTTGTACCATAACGAATCATTTTGCCAGCTAAATGTATCAGACGTACTGGAATCTTGTTGTAACTTTCGAATAAGTGCCCACACTTCTTCGTCATTCTTCCATTCCTCCCTTGCTTCATTTATCCAATCTAGTTGGATAATAGAAATGGTGCACAACAATGCTTCCACATCCTCATCCTTTCTTGAGAGTGCATCTGCCACCACATTTTGCTTCCCTTTTTTGTAGATGATTTCAAAGTCATAACCCAACATCTTTGTGACCCACTTTTGTTGCTCTTCAGAGGATAATCTTTGTTCTAAAAAGTATTTAAGGCTATCATGATCCATTTTTACCTTGAAGTGTCTTCCCCTAGGTCGCCATTTCTTAAGTGCATATAGTATTGCCAACATTTCCTTCTCATAAATAGCTTCGTGTAAAAATTTTCCCTTGATTGGAGGACTTTCAGAAGCAATGGGTCTTTCATCTTGCATTAGAACAACACCAATTCCATTTCCTGAAGCATCACATTCCACAATAAAGGTTTTTGTGAAGTCCGGTGTAGCTAAGACCGGTGCTTGGCACATTGCCTCTTTAAGATGTTCAAAGGCCTTTGTTGCTTCTGGAGTCCATGAAAATGCATCTTTCTTCAATAATGTTGTTAGAGGTGCTGCTATTCTCCCATAATTCTTAACAAACTTGCGATAATACCCTGTCAACCCAAGAAATCCTCGCAAGATGCTTTATGGATGTGGGATTTTCCATTCCTTAATGGCTTTAATTTTGCTAGGGTCTACCTTAACTCCATGAGATACAATATGACCCAAATATTCCACCTCTTGTACTCCAAAGAAACATTTGGATCTTTTTGCATATAATTGTTTCTCCTCCAATAGTTGTAGCACCCTGTCAACATGTTCAACATGATCCTTCCAAGACTTGCTGTAGATTAGTATATCATCAAAAAATACTAACACAAATTTTCTAAGGAATGGTTGTTTGAAATTGAATTCATCAAACCTTGAAATGTTGAAGGTGCATTGGTAAGGCCAAAAGGCATGACCAAAAATTCATAATGACCCTCATGAGTTCTAAATGTTGTTTTCGGAATGTCTTCAGTCTTCATTCTGATTTGATGATATCCTGAACGAAGATCCAACTTGGTGAAGTAAATTGATCCATGCAATTCATCCAGTAATTCATCAATGACAGGAATGGGAACTTATCTTTAATAGTGAGCTTGTTGAGCTCCCTATAATCCGGACACATGCGCCATGATCCATCCTTCTTGTGCACCAATACTACTGGAGCAGAGAAAGAACTTTGACTCGGTTGAATTATACCAGCCTCTAGCATTTCTGCAACCATGTTCAATTTCACTCTTTTGGGCATAGGGATATCTGTACGGCCTGATGTTTGGAGGAACACTTCCTGGAATCAGATGAATAGCATGATCATGATCACAATAGGTGGGAGACCTTTGGGAGTCTCAAATACCTTGGAATGATTGTCCAAGACTTTTTGGAGATCTGGAGAAATAGATGATTCCAATGTGGAAACATCTAGCGAACATAATTGTGCAATTACACCTCTTTGTTCCTTTTTTAGAAGCTTTGTCATACCATTAGAGCTGATTATCTTTCCTGGTTTCCCTGCAATACCCCTTAATTCAACTTCCTTTCCTTCCACAGAAAATTTCATGAAAAGTTCTTGAAAATTAAAAGCTATTGTACCCAAGGATTGTAGCCATTGGACTCCTAGTACAACATCAGCACCTCCCATTGGAATGGAAAGCATTGGGCTAGTCAATACATATTCTCCCATGGATAGCTTGATATTATGGCACTTTCCAGAGCAATTTATTGTTCCTCCATTTGCAATCATCACTTGACACTCTGGTGCTGGATATAGGAAGCAATTCAATTCTTTTGCTACCTTACAATGAATAAAATTGTGGGTGGTACTTCCTGAATCAATCAACACTATTACCTTTTTCTTCTTGATTTGTCCTTCTATCTTGATGGTTTGAGGAGTGGTAATTCCCGCCAATGCATTACAAGATATGGTCGGATTCATTTCTTCTTTATCTAGGCTTTGTTCCTGGAGTATATCCTCTTCTTTTGACCTTTCTTGCTCCTTTTCTTCTTCCTCTTCACAATCTATGTAGAATAATTTCTTCTCAGCACACTTATGACCTTTAGTGTATTTGCTATCACAACTGTAACAAAGCCCTTTTGCTCTTTTTTCTTCCAATTGTTGTGGTGTCAACCTTATAGGTTGTGGAAGACTAGGGGCAACAACACTTCCATCTTTATAGTTGTGAGTGGTATGCTTCCTGGTTGCCATAATTTTGCTTTCCATTTTTCTTGCTAACCTGAATGCCTTCTCTAATGAATCAGGTTCCCAAAGGCAAACATCATGTTGGATGTTATCCTTTAAAGTCCCTATGAACACATCAATTCTATGCTCCTCTGGAATATTTTTTACCCTTATGTTAAATTTTTGGAACTCCTCAATGTGCTCCATTATTGAACCCTTTTGTTTGAGACTTATCAATTGGCTAAAAAAAGTGTTACTTTTTTTATCCTCATAATGTGCTGTCAATTCTTCCGTAAAAATTGCCCAAGTGATAATTGTTTACGAGAGCAAAGCCATTGATACCATACAAACTGATTTGGTTCCAAATATAAAGTTGCAATACGTACCTTTTGTGTGTTTTGCACATTATTGAGATCGAAAAATTGCTCCATCTGTAATATCCATGTTGCGGGATCCTTGCCATCAAACTTCCTCATATCAATTTTTGGAATATGGTGGGTCTTCAATCCCACATTAGAGTCTATGAAATCATGATTAAAATTTCTTTTTTTCACATCATGAGTTTCCTTTACTACCTTTTCACCATTAGTAAGTATTTCTTGTAGAAAATTTGTCAAATCTGTCTTCAAATCTTCCATGTCTCTTTTCAAATCTGTCTTCAAATCTATCTTCAAATTGTCCATCTTAGCTTCCACGCCCTTTATCTTATATTCCACGCCATTTATCTTAGCTTCTGTTAGCTTTTGTGAGAGTGACATTTGTTGCACTTATCTCTGGAAATATAGCGCGAAAAGCTCTGAAATTCGGATCTGAGGTTCAGCGTGATTTCTTCTCAAATGGATTTTTTTTAGCTTCTGAAATGTCGCAGAAAAAAAGTTATAGCGAAAATGCCACGATGACCTATTTGGAGCAGCGAAACCCTAGAATCCAAAGCTCTGATACCAAATGTTATGAAACCAGCTCAAGAAAAGATAGAAAAGATAGATCAATGCCTTATAATTCAGCCTCTTCGAGGGAGCAACCTCCTTTACATTACATAAATGAACAATTCTTGGATTATTCAAATGACAAAACCTCCTTTCTATATATAGGAGTCTAAGGAGTCACAATATAACCCAACCGACCTAACAATAATAATATAAAGCCACAAAAATAACAATAGAGGGATTCTATGGGGCACAGTAATAACAATATGGGGATAATAGGGACACAAAAATATTAGTAAGGGATGCAACTAAAATGGTAATGGGATAATCACTAGTATTATAGGGACCCAACAGGGCATGTAGCAAAAGAATGCAGGAACAAATCTATGGATCTCCTCAAACAGCACAACAAGCAACCAGAATAGAATATTGATGTCAGAAGACCTGAAAAATATGGATGCACCAAAATTTCTCATAATAAGAAGAAAGAATAAGAACAGATAAGGTGTGGTCTTGCTCTCTACTCATTTGAAGAAGAATATGAACGGTACATACATAGTGGATGCTCTCATAACATGACTCGAGATAAGAGTAAGATGGAGTCTCTCAAGAAAAAACCAATATGGTAAGGTTATTCTTGGAAATAATGCTCCAACAAAAGTTCCGGGAAAGGGTAGAGCCATAATTAATAAACATAGAGGATAAGATGATACTTTTTTAGTTCAAGAGATAAAGAAAAATATTCTAAGTGTATGTCAAATGGAAGATAAAGGAAATATAATTATGTTGACATCAACCAAGTGCAAGGTTATGGATGAAGAAATTGGAAAAGTCATAGCAAGAGGATATAGAAACTGAGACAAATTATATGTGCTTCAAGGACAGAATTCTCGCAGATATGTGGAATATTCAGACTACGAGTAAAAGAATATGGTGCCCATTATATTCCATTATTCTTAAAAGAGTACTTCTTACAGTGACTGCAGAAGTGATGTGAGGTACAAGTCCTGAGGATCAGTGATGTGTAATTTCAGGGCCCGAGTAATACATATGTTGTCTAGATGACAACTCCCATGTTGTTTTTGATATTCATGTTGCTTATATTAGTAATAGTGCATCTGATGTAGTAACAATGAAAAAGTAAAGAGAAAATAACTCAAGGGGAGCTACAGTTGTGAAACTTCAGTATTTTAATTTATGTACGAAGATCCTACAATGATAAGTCATATATATACGTGACTTCTAATGTAGGCAGTTGCATATGTTTTCCTATGGTGAAGAGACAGTAGGACAGACTCAGGGAAAGGATCTAATATGCTTCAAAAAGTTATTATTTAACTTTCTTGATCTAATGTTGATAGTTACAGTTTGTGGATGCTACTTAGAAGTGGTATTGATGGTTTATATGACTTTGACACTTTGATGGATTTACTGATTCATGAATATGATTTAATGACCTAATTGATGGATGAGTTGATGTGATCACATCTAAGAGTGATTAGTTGGCATAGGTTCAGGAGGAGAATTTTCTATGCTTCTAATAATGCATTGTTAGCATTATGTTTTCTTAAGAAATTCTTGGTACATAATGATGCTTGTCAATGGTGATGTTGCTGGAATCTTGAATGATGATGCATGATTTGTTAATTATGGTTGATGCTTATCAGGTGTGGGATGATAGAAAACTCTCTAGGGAAGATACATGTATGATATACTGGGGATTGTTGTGGAAAGAATGTGCATACTTTGCTATGATTATTTGATGATGACGTTGTTGTCATGGATGATTCCTATGGTGCTTACACGAGCTACATGATATGATGCAAATGGTTTTGTGAAAATATGATATGTGGAGAATGGCATATGCTTGGTTAATGCATGAAAAACTATGCTTTGATGAACATGGATTTTCCTACTACAGAAAAGAGAAATTTTCCCTTGATGAGGTCAAGAGGATGAGTTGATAGCAGATATCTATTGAAAATATTATGCAACATACTTGATCACAAGTTGATGATATTAAAGCTGCATTGTCTTATTTTCCAAATTAATGATGAAGATGTTCATGTCGATACATGTCGATGCTGACAGACACTTATGGTACATATTATATATGGTGTATGATAGTTGATGATGACTATCATGGTCTCTTTGGTAATGGTTATAAATGTCATATATGTTTCTTGATGTAAAGGTCATGTAAAGACCTATGATGTAATCATTGTAAAATTCAGTCATGTATGGACTATTGTGGTCAAGTCATGTAATCCCATTCTGGGTGGTTGATGTAATAATGAAGTCAAATATATATCCCCACTATGATTTGGATATTGATGTAAGTTTGAGTCATTGGTGATAGGAAAGGTCATAAATTCAATTATATCTTCAAAAAATTCAGCATGTGCTCAAGGAGAGCATGGTCTGTATTCAATATTCATACTCAGCAAATTAGATTTACAATGATCAAGTCAACAAAGGGAGAAAATAATTCATTCAAAATTGGCCAACCCTTTTCCCTTGATGTCAAAAGGGGAGAGAATATTTGTGTTTGGAGAATTCTTGGTATATCTACAGATGTGTTTCCAAGTACCTACAGGTGGTGGTGACCAAACACCAAAGTGGATTCCATTAAGTCTAAAGGGGGATATTGTTGGCATTATGACTAATGTGTTATCCTTGATGGAAAACTACTTGGTGAGTTGTCTTTTAATGGCAACCTACTTGATGAACATGTAAACATTATGGTAACAAGATGAGTATTCAGGCCAGTACATATGTGAAAGAGAGTTTGGTTAAGATCATAGCAATTCAGAGATAAAGGAATGATAAAGATGAAGTTTGAATAAGTATATGCAGGTTCTATGAAGAAAATTTGTATACATACGTAGGTTTAGTGAAGAAAAGTCGAGTATACACAGTTTCTATGAAGCAAAGTCGTGTACGTACTCATGTTTAGTGAAGAAAGTCGAGTATATGCGGGTTCTGTAATGAAAAGTCGCATACACACATGGGTATAATGAAGCAAAGTCGCATACAGTTTATGCACCATGGTATTCTAAATACAAAGGGTCTTTGCCATAGTATTAACCCATGGTATTGAGCCTAGCAATAGATATTTGATCCTATCAAATAATACCATTGACATTAGTATGGTTTTGACTTGTGGTATTGGATAAGGGCTAATATATATATGGAGATGAAGATCAAAGTGTTTGTGTGTGAAAATGATGAAGGTTTTATGAATAGTTATATATGAAGAAAGTGTGCATGTAATGGGATATTAATGAAACTAAGTATGCACCCGGAATATGATGATGGATCAGATCCAATAGATTTGAAATGACTATGAATTGAATAATCTACTTATGGATTGATTTGATCTGTGATTATAATGTCTTGATATGTGATTATTTTGTGTATGCCAAGATCTAGGTATGTCTGAAGTTCTGTTGTGTGCAACAAAGGTTTGTGTCAGTAATTGCATATCTGTATGTGGGTTTGATAACCTGAAAGGTGCATACACATGCGAGTTTAATACTTGTAAGTCATGTATCTATTCATATATGTGCACGGTTTGATTCCTAAAAATCACGTATACATGCGGAAAAGTTATGAGGAAAGCGCATGTATAAGCTAGGTTTTTGATAAAAAAATATGTTTGGTCAAATTAATCAGTCTTGATGTGTTTATGATGTCTGTCAATGAAGTCTTACTTGATGATCTAAGATTAATAGTGATGTTTGAAGATGAATTGATTGAGGATTAATATGTTGAAGAGTGATTATGCTACTAGTTGTATGTGATTGAAGATCTATGATGGTCCTGTGATTATTTTAGAATGATTCAGTGGTTATGTGTGTAACTCAGAGTTTATTTTAGAATGACAGTGATTCAATTTCAAGGTTCAATGCTTTAATATCTATACGTGGGTATGCTTCAAGTAAATCGCATATACACGTGGTTTGGTAAAGTAAAGTAGCATATATATTCTGATATTTTATTGATCAGTGTTTTCAGTTGGTTCAGTGAGTTGATGGAGTGTTTGGTTTCAGTATTAGCATTTTAGTTACAATGATCTAACTACCTTGGTTGTTTAAGAATAAGTTTATTTATTTGAGTCTTAGTTGGTTCAATGATTGGTTGATTTAGTTGGATCAATGATTGAGTGATTTGTTGCAATGATTTGTTTTAGTTTTTATATTTGGTATTGGGTTTAAATGATGGTAGTGGGTCCAGTCTGAAAATTTGATTAAAAGTGGCCTACAAGTTATGATGTTTTTTATAAGGTGGATCCAGTGTGAAAATATATGAAACGTGGTCCACGAAGGCGTTGAGGGTTGGATCCTTCAGTGAGGGATTTGAAGCTTCCTTCTAGTGGTAGTTGGTATGTTATAGATCTAACCCGGAAATACTATAGATCTGATATGAAAATGTAAGATAATGAAAATAAACCCAGAAATAATATGAAATGATTCTTTATTGATCAAACCCTTAAGGTAGGGAAACACCACACATTCACTCCTTAAGGAAGGATAACACTCCACAAGCCATATGCTTGTTCATACAATAATCCTTCACATCCCTCAATGTGGAGTCTCTAGCCTCTTTATAGGCCTCATACATATAATACCATGGGTCATTACCATGGTTCCCTCAATACCATCTATCTAATACCATAGGCCCATTACATTATTACTAACTACTTGTGGTCCCTTACATGATATGGGTTACCACATTATTTATTACTATGGCCCATCCCATTATTACATTATTCCCTTGGGTACCTCCCTTTGTACCCCATGTTATCCCCCCTAGGTATATAACATTCCATCCCCCTTAACATGTTTCGTCCCCGAAACATGAGAAGAACACAAATAATAAGATCTACTCAAAAGAATAGTCCACTGGTACCATGCACGTGCATCTAGCCACCCAAGAGAAAGGTGAACCCTCAATCTCGCTAGTGCCTCACTCGCTTGAGATGGAAGTTGACCATGGTAGCTATTTTGTGTTGATGTGTAGTAGGTGGATCTTCGCTCCTCTCTATCTGTCATGCGGGGGTTGTTGTCCTTGTCGCTAATTGGTTGCCATTTTGTTGGTTGTTTTCTTGCGGGGTGATGTGGGTGATGATATGTTGAAGTTTTAACCCACAGTGTCTTTTTATTTAATTCACCCTGCTGTGGTGCCTTCTGTGGTGTCTTATCTTCCAATATTACTTCAACCACTGAGCCCTCATCTGATGTATCAACACCTGTATCCTTTTCTGCTTCAGTCTCTGTTTGTGTTTGATTGTCGATCATCAATGGCTCATCATCTGATATGTCAGTCCTTGGAACATCTTTTGCGTCAATCTGAATGGACTCTACCTGTTTATTGATGGAAATATCCTGTAATATAATTTTCTTCTTTTTATACCAGAGCTTCATAAATTTCTTCTGCACATTAATATTGATAGTACCCACGGATTCCGTCCAAGGATATCCCAAAACAACATCCATATTATCCATCTCTGAAGTATAAAAATCACCATGCAACACATACTTATCCATAGAAATCTTCAAATCCTTATACACTTGAACATCCTCATCATCCACCTGTGTGTTTTCAATGTATTTTGCTGGAACTTGCAATTTTTTTGCCAAATTAACATTCATAAAATTATGCTTGCAACTAGGATTTATAGATACAATGATTTTCTCCTTCTGAATCAATCCATGAACCTGCAATAAGGAGACACCCGTAGAAAATAACTCCTTACGTATCTCATTCTCCTTTTTTCTAGTCCGAGACCATTTGTCTAAAAGGACTCTTTCAAATTCTGCATCTGAAAGTTTGGACAACTGCTTGTCGTCAAGTGAGAAATACTATTTATGAGCCTCATCTCCGAAATTAAGCCACACTGAATCCTTCCAATTTTTTTCCCATACCGACTTAGTTTTCTCTATGTATTCTTCAATAGTAGGACCATTATCTTTTCTTGTAAAACATAGAACCGCCATGAAGAGGGTTTTGAAAAAAATTCACTTACTTAGCGAAAATTTGAAATGGCCACAATTCCGTTAATATTGCTCAGAATCCCTATTATGACCTACTTTTCAAAATGGAACAAGCATTCTGCATCTTTCGATGTGGTAGAAATCCCGATCTAGGCACTGGAATTGTCGATCCATGCTGCAACTGTCCCACCGTCACAAAAAATTGCTGAAAAATAGCTGATTTTAAATCAGCGATATCTCCCTTATCCGGACTCCGATTCGACTGATTTTTTTTTGAAATCGGGTATTTTTTCACAAAGAATCCAGATCTAGAATTAGATTTTGCAGATCTTGCACCAGGACATCCAGATCTGCACCGCAAACTCGCTGCCCCGAAAAATTGTCTACAACACCACTGATTTTTAGATCAGCGATATCTCCTTCATCCGGACTCCGATTCGGCCGTTTTTTTTTTGAAATCGAGTATTTTTTCACAAATAATCCAGATCTACAATTAGATTTTGCAAATTTTTCACCAGAACATCCAGATCTGCGCCACAAACTCGCTGCCCGAAAAATTGTCTACAACACCACTGATTTTTAGATCAGCGATATCTCCCTCATCCGGACTCCGATTCGGCCGATTTTTTTTTTGAAATCGGGTATTTTTTCACAAAGAATCTAGATCTACAATTAGATTTTGCAAATTTTGCACCAGAATGTCCAGATCTATGATGCAAACTCGCTGCCCCAAGAAATTGTTTGCAACACCACTGATTTTTAGATCAGCGATATCTCCTTCATCTGGACTCCGATTCAACCAATTTTTTTTTAAAATCGAGTATTTTTTCACAAAGAATTCAGATATACAATTATATTTTGTAGATCTTGCACTAGGATGTCTAGATCTGTGCCGCAAACTCGCTGCCCCGAAAAATTGTTTGCAACCCCACTGATTTTTAAATTAGCGATATCTCCTTCATCCGGTCTCCGATTCGACCGATTTTTTTTTTTGAAATCGGGTATTTTTTCACATAGAATCCAGATATGCAATTAGATTTTGTAGATCTTGCACCAAAACATACAGATCTAATCTGCAAACTCGCCACCCTAAAAATTTCCTGCAAAACATAAGAAAAATTCTCCACTTTTTTGCCCAGGAAAGTGCTCTGATACCACTTGTTATAGATCTAACCCGGAAATACTATAGATCTGATATGAAAATGTAAGATAATGAAAATAAACCCAGAAATAATATGAAATGATTCTTTATTGATCAAACCCTTAAGGTAGGGCAACACCACACATTCACTCCTTAAGGAAGGAGAACACTCCACAAGCCATATGCTTGTTCATACAATAATCCTTCACATCCCTCAATGTGGAGGCTCTAGCCTCTTTATAGGCCTCATACATATAATACCATGGGTCATTACCATGGTTCCCTCAATACCATCTATCTAATACCATAGGCCCATTACATTATTACTAACTACTTGTGGTCCCTTACATGATATGGGTTACCACATTATTTATTACTATGGCCCATCCCATTATTACATTATTCCCTTGGGTGCCTCCCTTTTTACCCCATGTTATCCCCCCTAGGTATATAACATGGTAAATCTGATCAGGGGGTTGGAGATCCCTTCTAGTGGGTGTCGGTAAACGAGATTAGGGTGTAGGAGCTCCCTTCTGGTGGGTGTCAATAAACGAGATCAAGGGCTTGGAGCTCCTTTCTAGTGGGTGTTGGAGAATGAGAGAAGGTTGTAGCCTTCTATAGGTTGGGGACTGCATGCTGGTATGATTATGTGCCAATACAAGATTGTAATAAGTTTCTCTTTATAATAAGGTGTGTTACCCTCTCGCACTAGCAACAATAAAACACATATTAGCACATGCATTCATATAAATCAACCATGAGCCATCAAACCATGAATTAGATATAGATCAAGAGAAAATTAGATAATAAGAAATATACCATGCATGTAACTAACATTTAACCAGAATGAATCCATGGCAAACTTGTCATACAAACAACAATGAATCAACACTTGTGCTCATTGATCATCAATAAAAATTACATATATTAACATATGCATTGTACCAAACAAGTTAGGGACTTCCATGTAACACTCGACCATAGATTCGGTTGAACCAAATTTCTCTTTCAGCCAGTCACCCCTGTGTGTAATTTCCAAGCATGAATGTGGGATCTCATGGGATAAACGAAAACATAACCAAACATGTAATCCAGAGGTTAAAACACCTCCACCCTCAAGTCATAGTGTTCTCACCTAAACCAGTTTAGAGATCACCAAACCAATACAAACTTGGATGCTGCAAGATTTCTTCACCCTACCTAGAGGAAGTTTCCTTCTCCACCCACCTTTTAAGAGTTTCCCAAAGAAAACCATATCCACGATCAAACCTTTTTATTTTATTGATACCACCTCACAAATATCTAATATCTACCGGAAATCCAAATCTAAACCACATAGCAAACCTACTACATCATTGTTATCTAGAAATAGCATAGGAAAGGTTGTACACCATTGTTAATGCATGCAAATCCCATGCCAATGATAGAAAAATAAACAATAAACCAAATTCATTAACCACGCATTCAAATCCTACCAGGATAATAACACATGAAACCTGTTAAATGATAGAAAAATAAACAATAAACCAAATTCATTATCCAAGCATTCAAATCCTACCAAGATAATAATGCATGCAACCTATTACCTGCAAAATCCTCATGTTGGGTTCTCATGATTTTCTTGATTTTCTCCCTTGCCTACTGATGTCCAATTCCTCTTGTGCTCCCTTGCTTGCTTTCTTGTGTCTTCCATGAGTCCTAGTGTTCTCTCCTTCCTACTATAGATGCTCTCTCTTCTTTTCCTCCAAGTGAACATTGCTACAATGTCCAAGTGTGTGTTAGAATGTTCTCTCCCATTTTTTATTTTCTTTTCCTTTTCCTTTTTCTTCAACTTCCCTTGCATGCATATTCTTGTCTCTTCATCTTCATTTTCTCTTATTTTTCTTTATTTATTGAATTGATTATCATTTATTTCCCTTCGCCTTTTTCCATTGCCAATGTCAATTCCCATTTCCATAGCTAATAAATAATTAACTACTCCCCTTAGGGAAACACCATCCTTGGTGTTCAGTGACTTATGAAAAGACAAAAATGTTAAAACCATGACACACATACTTCTTATGGAGCTTTATAAACAAAGGTCGATGCATTATTTACAATGAGACGTGTATAAATATATATATAGACACATTTACTTCAACCAGGAAATAAAGAAGGATATAATGCCCACATCTAATCATTCATCTCCCATTTAGCTTCTTCAAGCCCAAAGTTCTTCCATTGTAATTTAACTTTCTCTATTTCTCGGCTCCAGAGCATGAACATCTTCTGTTGTAGGATGCATTGAGGTTCTGGTGGGAACTCTCCTTTTGGCTCCACTTGAAATATAGACCAATCAATCACATGATCAACATCTCTCACATACCTACATTCAATTATGTAGGCCACTAGCCCAACCCTCTCAAGGATATCAAAAGGACCACAATATTGAGGTGCCAACTTGGTGCGTGATCCAATCCTCAAGGAGCTCTTCTTGGAATTGATACGCAAGTACACGTGTTCTCTAACCCAAACTCCTTGAATGCTTTATGTTGATCTGCATAGTTCTTCTACCTATCTTGTGCTACCTTTAAATTCTTTTTAATAACCTACATCTCTTACTCCATATCTTGTAACACATTAAGTCCAATCAACACCTTGTTCACTAGATCACTCCAACTAATAGGAGTATTACAAGTCCTCCCATAGAAAGCCTCAAATGGACTCATCTTCAAGGATTCTTGATACCCATTATTATAAACACACTCCACCAATGTAAGATACTCCTCCCACTTCTTTTGTTGATGCATGACATACATGCTCAACATATCGTCAAGGATCTTGTTAATCCTCTCTGTCTTCCCATCTATCTGTGGATGATAAGCTATATTGAAGGCTAGATTTATTCCCAAGCCTAAGAATAACTCCTTCCAAAACTTGGAAGTGAGATTGGCATCTCTATTTGATGTAACCCTCTTGGGAACTTCATGCAACCTTACTATCTCCTTAATCAAGATTTGAGTCACTTCACTAGCTAAATTAGTAAACTTCATTGCAATTAAGTTTTCTACCTTTCTCAACCTATTAAACACAACCATGATGGAATCATATTGCCTTGATGTCCTTGGAAATCCTGTAATGAAATCCATGGAAATGAACTTCAGTTTCCATTCGAGAATCAGAATAGGATGAATTAGACCAGTTGGATGCTTGGTTTCAACTTCACCTATTGATAGTCCAAACATTTAGCAACGAACTCAACCACTGATTTCTTCAAATTAGGTCAATATTAGAACTTATTAACAACTGTCAAAGTATTTTTCTATCTTGGATGGCTTGAATATGTCTTGACATGAAATTCTCTCAAAATGAGCTTCTTCAACTCACAACTATTTGGCACAAAGATCCCGCTCTTGAATATAACCAAGCCATATGTTGTGAGGTGATATTCCTCATCCTTATCACCCTTACCATGTTGCTACAATCTCTACTTCAATTTTTGGTACATGTCATCATGTTTCCCTTCATATAAGATCTTCTCCTTTAAATATGTCCCATAAGAACTCACAACTAAAATATGATTCACCTATACTCTTATATTGAGAGCATACGCAACCCAGTTCTCCTTGCCTTTAATGTACCTAATTTTAAAATCAAACTCACTGAGAGTAGCCAACGATATAACTTACCTTTCATTCAGATTGGGATGGTCAAACAAGTAACTTGTTCCACTATGATCACTCATCGAAATGAACCTCCTTCCAAGGAGCTAATGTCCTCATATCTTCAATGCATGAATGATAGTTTCCAACTCAAGATCATGAGTCATATAGTTCTACTCATGCTCATTATCCTTCGTTGATTCATATCAAATAACCTACCCTTCCTGCATCAGGAGTTCACCAAGTCCTTCCTTGCAAGAATTTGTACTAACCACAAACTCGTTATTAGGATATGCAATCTTCAAAACTGGAGCATTGGAAAGTAATTTATTCAATTTATCAAAGCTAGCTACATACTCATCAGTCCATTCAAACTTATTTCCTTTTCTCTGCAAATATGTGATATGATAGCCAATCTTAGAGAAATTATTGATGAACCTCCTATAATAACTTGCTAGTCCCATGAATGACCTGACCTCATTCACATTCTTCAGAGTTGGCCACTCCATGATAGTTGCAATCTTTTTTGGATCCACTTTATCCCCTCCTTGGAAACAACATGTCCCAAGTAATTAATCAGAGATTGAAAGAAGATACACTTGTTGAGATTGACATACAACTTATTCTCTATGAATAATCTCACTACCACTACCAGGTTCTTTGCATGCTCCTCCTCATTCCTCAAATAGACCAATATGCCAACGAAAAATACTATCACAAACTCATCCATGTAAGGGTGTAACACATTGTTCATAAAACACATGAAAGTGGTTAGATAATTGGTAAGACATAAAAGAACCACCATGAACTCATTATTCCCATACCTTGTATGAAATGCATTCTTTTAGATGTATTCTTCCTTGATGTGCGTCTGATGATATCCTAATCCCATATCAATATGTGAGAATAAGTTGATAGTACTGGACCTACCAACATTCAAGGGGGTCTCCCCGATATGTGGTCCCAATTAGACCTCACACTTTTTCAGATAGGAGCACCATCCAGAATACAGCTCGGATGCTCTCAAATTAAATATTTTCCTTGGCTTTAGTTGTCAGCAAGAAAGAGAATCACATGTGTGCCTTCGAAAAGAAAGCAAGTGTTCCTGGTGAATTTTCAATTGTAGGTGCATCAAGGTTCTTCTACTATAGAGCAGAGAGAAGGTGAGCCTCTAAGAGAGAGGTAATAGTACCACCCTAATAAAGACACACATAAATAATAATTTTTCTTCTAACATCCAATGGAATAGTCCGCAAAGACGCGATGATCGTTACAACCATTACAACACATTCTCAATAGAATAAGCACTAAAAAAATTGAAATAGTTCAACTACCTTAGTACTAGTGAAAGAAAACATGAATCATAAATATTCATATAATAGTCTTACAAACATTCATAATCCATGTATGAAAGTGTGTTGGCCATTAGGCTTCAAATATTAAGTATAAGTCCCAATATGCATGAATACAACTAACATCACTTGCTCCAAAAACGGAGTGTTGGAGCCACTACTTGCTCCCCAAAAGTATGAACTTCTCTCTCTTATGCCTTATGGGAGAATCCAAGGCTAAAAGTCCTTTACATGAGAAATGAGGATCATTTTATAACTTGAGGAGTGACCTTTCATATCCTCACGAATCTTGACTTTCTAACCTCTAGTGACCTTTGGACTTCTACAACCTTTGAAGTTCCAAATGAATTTTTGAATTACATATGACTTTTGGTATTAAATGTCCTTTGGAATTCCATGACTGTTGAGTTCACACATGACTCTTGGACTTATACTTGTTTGTCCTTTACAATGATTACAATATTACATATTTACTTCCACATCATCATATGATGAAACTAGACACATCACCATCTTGGATGACTCAGAATGATAGTGGTTGATGACATGGATTTGCTTTAGTGGTGAAATAACTTCCATTGTGTTTGTTCTTTGTTCATTTTCTTATCATAGAGCTTCCACCCTCATAAGCATCCTAAGTCTTGGAGTCTTTAGGGTGCTTTGATCATCAAGTTTCATGTGCGTTCTTAGTTCTTTTCCCGCTTCCTTTGTTTATCCTATTTTCCCAATATTCCTTGTGTGTGCTTTCCATGAGGTCCCTAGAATATGTATTTCTACAATAGCTCATGACTAGAAACTATCATTCTAAAAATCTCTTACTCTACCATGTTTTATGCATATTTTCCTGTTAATGCCTTTCTTGTGCACTTAAAACGGTCAAATAAGCTTCAGGGTGCAAGGGCGCACTCTAAAAGGCTGAAGGATTGGGAGGAGGAGATTTGAGGCTTTGGAATGCACTCATGTTCCCTAAATAATAAAGTAACCAAGGCATGGTGCATGTCACAAGTCCAAAGGATAAATGGGAAGGCTTCAGGCTTCCCAAGTGCATTATGTGCTCAAGAGAGAGAGAGGGAGGGCACATGGCGCACTCCCAAAGGTTGAAGGTTGAGGCTTCGTACCTTCAAGGTGCACTCATGTGATCAATAGGCCTTAGTAAGGGCTCAAGATGCACTCTTGAAGGCTGAAGGTTGGGGATTCTTTCCTTCGGGGTGCACTAGTGCACTCAAGCAGTTCACGAGGGTGTAGGGCACATAGGGGAAGGCTGAAGGATTGAGCTTCGGGTCTTCGGGGTGCGCCAGTGCACTCAAGGAGGATTTACTTCTTCAAGTCTATTTTCACTGCTACAAAACCATCCAAAATTTTGGCCTACCCTAAATTTTGGAGCCTATCATGGTCTTGCATTGTCATCGCAAACATTGAAATCCATTATATGTGTTTTCTCTAAGTTTTTTAGGCCCTTTTGCAAGAAAAGAAAAATGTCATTTTTTCACATGTTAAGTATCGCATAATTTATATGAGGTTGTTTTGGTGGTTTCAAGGGGTTACCTTTGTGTAAATGAGTTGATATTACCATGTAAACATCTATAACACTCATTTCCAAAGGTGTAAGAATTGTCACACAAGTGTCGTCACGATCATCGCAAAGTGTATCTTTAGTGTCACACTCGTCGTGATTTGTCACAAAGTTTGTCATCAAGTGTTCTAAGTGTATGATCACAGTCGAGTCTTATCATTGCTTACATCACCTTCATCAATCCCACACTTGGCCGAATTCCAAAATCTCTCCTACCAAGCAACCTAGCCTCATCCAACCCTCCTGAACTGCGTATTGTGTAGTCTTAGCCCTCTAGCTGCAACCTGTTGTACTATGTAACAACTCCCCCATTTATGGATAACAATAGCTAGGTTAGAGATATCAATGGGGACCCTTTTTAAAATTTTAGTCTTAGGATAATAAAACCTAACTCTAAGAAATTTCCTTGAGAAATATTGCAAAACAACCCAAGGATGAGATCCTTATCGCAAATCACACATCGCACTTTTCCATGTGACTATCATAAAACACCTTTAAAAATCTGCGATGTGTGATCAAACCTCCCGCTGCGATATCCCGATTATAAGAACCTTGTCATTTCGTAAATTGCACATCGTGAACTTCGCAAGTAATTGAGCTATGCCATTACAATGCCCATTAATGATTTGTGAAATGCGATATTGCAACAGTCACAATCGCATTTCGCCTTATAGTAAGCACACCGCTATATTGTATCCATTTTAAGATTGCGATATGTGAATAAGAGCGGTAAGTGTGTGAACATTTTAAATATAAAAACGAATGAATTGACAGGATAATAAATATTTAGCGGCCCAAGGAGAGCTAATCAATTTCCAAGTTATTGGTAGTTAATGTTGAGTATCTCATTAAACCTTTCTCATGATCCAAGGTCAATTCAGAAATGCTTTTAATCTTAATTGCCCTATATTGTCTGCGTTGATATATCTTTTCCATTTTAGGCAAGCTACAAAAGACATGTCTTTGAGGAAGGTGATGTAGAAACAAAAGAAGCAGAGCGCTGCAGAATCCGAGTTTATAGAGATGGCTCCCATATTCTTTGATACAGTCTACAACTTTGATGGAGGAGCAACAACTTGGGAGGTCATTTATAATAGGCTTGAGGACAAGTGCTCCAATATTACTGTTACAAGAGAAACATCTGACTCAACAAGACCTTCGGGGCTTCAATTCAAGGATGCTACCTGTTCCTTCCTGCATAAGATAGGAGAAAGGGATAAAATCCTCCCATACATGGATATGATCAGGTGGGTGGTTGAAAACCTCACCATTGAAGAAAGGAAATTCAGGAATTCAAGAAACGAACTCATGGGATTGTTCAGAGCAGATGACATGAAGAAAATGTATCATATACCTGATCCTCAGGATATATATGATAAGACGTACATGGCCAACTTCACAAAGAATAACCCAGACCCCTTCAAGCTAATCCATTGTTGGAGAGCATTAGACAATAAATTCAAATTTGAAAAATCATGTATGTATGCTATAGCCTCTTTAGCAAACCATTATAACTATGCCACTGCTATGTTATGTAGACTATATGGGTTGCCCAATAATTCTAAGTTTTCCATAGAATGGATTTGTCTGGTTGATGCCTGCGTTAAATCCCACATCATGAATTGGGCCACCATCCTATCTAATAACCTAGCAACCATCATTACCAAGTATCGAAAAAAGAGAGCCTCCTCTCCAGATAACCTTCCCCCCTTCTATTTTTGTGCCTACATTATGGACGCCATTTGTTTCTGCACTGCATTTCCAACCATGGGTTGGAAATGGACCTTAAAGGACCCCTACCCTATCCACCTCAGTCATAAGCAAATGTGGAAATCCCATTAGATACCTCATTTCTATTATATTTCCCCTGCATCAAATGATTTTCAATAAGAAAGCCCCCAGGTTTTCCCAAAAAGCCGCAACAAACCTTCTAGCTGTCGATAAATATTTTATTGAAGAATGGTTCACCTACATTAGGGTTTTTGGTGGCATAGTCGACCCACATGTCCCTCCTTTATATGTTTATGATAAATTGTTAGCAAGGGAAATCACCCACCAGACCATAGGAAAAGGCCTAACTAAAGTCCTCAAAGAAAATAAGAAGTTATTATGGCCCTCTTTTCCTGTCAAGTGTGGTTCTTTTGCTTTAGCAAATTTTAATCATGCCATTAAGGAGTCAACAAACATGGAATCCCTCAGGCTTCATACTTTGCCAAAAAGGCAATTCGATCCAGACAAGGTAGCACATAACATCACTACTGCGGTAAAGCTCAAGCCATACAACCATGAGGATAATGATTTTGAATACCTGTTACAATTAGCCAGGTCCTTCGAACAAGCATTCGAATGGGCTAAAGCGAACCCAAGTCCTGAAAATTTTGAAAGATTTTAGGAATTCAAAAATGAAAGGCTCACAGTAATCCCACTACACTTATTAAAGATCAAAGATAAGCCCACACCAAGTGTGTCCATTAACAATGAAGGACCTAGTTCTTGCACATATTCTCGAGTGAATACTGATAAAACACTAGATATGGGGAAGGCCCAAGAGACAAATAATACAGTAGAGTCCAGCAAGAAGTCAGCTAAGAAACAGGTTCTGAGCACCCCACCTAAAGAAATCAGTTTAGAGGTCAAAGGCAGCAGTTTGGAGCAGGAGTGGGATCAGTTTAATAAAAAACTGCAAGACACTCCCAAAATAACAGATACCCAAGAGGCAATGGAGTGTCAAACTCCTCTACATATTCAAGAGAATCACCCACCAGACCATAGGAAAAGGCCTAACTATTCTCTTGGATATGTAGAGGAGTTTGACATATGGATGAGCATTCCAAGCCTATGGATGAGGAGGCGACAACATCCCAGCAGACTGAGATTATCCCTGCTCCCCACATCAGAGATCATCTTGAAAGTGATCTAAATTCCTCCACTTGATGTGTCCTACAACTCGCTCCACAAGGTAGTAGTAAGAAGACAGAGAAAAAGGAAAAGGGTAGAAACACCCGAGCTCCCACCTGGAAATGAACCCATGGACATAGTTTGAAGGGACATTTCTTTCAACCTAGCTAAGAACTTTACTAGATTGTCACAGATCACGGGAGCATATGCAATGACCACTATGGAAAAATCCATTGAAGTCTCTACTTTGTTGAGAGAAAAGGAGGAGAGAATTTCACATCTCGAGCAGCATCTCGAAACAAAGAGAAAATGTAGACAAGCAAGCAACCGAGTAGCTCGCCCAATTGCAACAAAGCATGGAGGTCCTGAAAATAAGCCATGAAGCTGATATATCGGCTAAAAACATGCAACTCCAGGGATTGCATCAAGCCATGGAAAGATATAAAGATGTTACCACTACGAAGGAGTTCGTTAAAGAGGCTCTGGAACTAAATTCCCTCCTAATGAAACAGCAGGAGCATTTCTGCCAAACTATGTCACACATTACCCTTGATCTGATCACTAGTGATCAGCTAATAGATAAGGTGGTTGACCAGAGAACCGAGTTTATTGATCTCAACACCAGAATCTCAGATTTCATCGAATGGCAGGAAATAGAAGACAGAAGGAAGGCCAATCTGCTTGAAATCAAGGAGACTCACAAGGACATTCTTTTCACAGATTGGGGTGCGAGAATCAAGTAAGATGAGCTAGTAGTGGCAAGGAAAGGTGGGGTATTGAAAAATATAATCAAGGTGGTGAACCACACTCTGTTTGTCACCAACCTGCTAAAGGAAGGCAGCCTAAGAGAAATGCCCAATTTGGGTGCTTTGTATAAAAGATGGAAGGAAAAGGCGGTGACCCAAAGGGAGGCAATCAAAAAATTGACGAAGACCAACTGGGAGTCATATTGGAAATACCTCGTAAAACCACACAACAAGATCATGACCCTTAACTGTTCACTTCATTCGAATTAGTGAATGTTGCCACCTCTCACCGATGTGATTTTCGTAGGACAATTCAGGACATATTTTGGGGCACCTCCTCAACTAAAACCAATGACTGATGTGATTTGAAGGACAAGCTGGCAGAAAGCAAGTCATCATCTTAGTTCTGCTCATCAAGCCACTATTTATTTTTAGAGTTAGTTAACTAGTTAGGAGGAAGGTTGTTTGAAACCTCCTCAATTTTTGTATAATCTATTTTTGCACATTAGTTAGAATAGTATTTATACCCTTCTCATGCATTTAGAGAAGGGTCCATAATTTACCAAAAACATTTGAAAAGAATGCACTTTTGTAAGTTTGTGAATGCTTTGGTGGAATTATGGAACATGATCATTTCTTTTAGATATCAGACTACTTTCCTTTGTTGATGCACTATTGTGTTCTTGGGAGATAATTTGATTTGAAGAAAGGAGTTGATCCATGTCATTCGTTAAATGAGAAGAACTTCGCACATATGGTACTATTATCTTGTATGATTGTTTCTGTTTTCTTTTAATCAGTGACAACACTTTACTTTCATGAATTGTGTGTGAGATTTATTCTTTCTGTTAAGCGTTAATTGCACTATTGTATGATGCCTAGCTGAAATTGTTAATTTTCATATATATAATTTATCATATATGCAATATGTTTTATAAATTTCTTTGACTAACTATTTAGTCAAAGAAATTATCTTATATGCTATCATTTATGTTTATGCATGATTAATCTTTATTATCACATGTTAAGCATATATCTATGTAGATCCCATACATCACAAGAATACCCGGGTTTATATTAGAATAAGTTAGTTAGAAGATTTGCATGATAGAATAGGTCATTCATATTATCATTATTCTATTTGAAAATTCTCATGAACCACCCACTCTCATATTAAAACGCACACTGGGAAACTGGTCCCATTATCCCCAGTCGGAGCCACCACTTTTAAACGGAAAAGGAGTTGTCTTGATGTTCGGACCGGGTGGTTATCCCCAATGTTGTTGCAACGATTTTTGAGTCCTCAACACAACCCTAACTCTTTAATCTTCACAATTTGTAGTCCTTGCGTCCTAGGACTATGCACTATAGAGTTTCACTGCTCAAGCCCAGACCTTGGGCTCCAAAACTGCGCAATTCAACCCTCCAACTTGCCCTCAAATGTGCATTGAGTATGCTCTAACCTCAAGCCTAACCCTTGAGCACCTGATCTGTGAAATTGCACAATCACCCAGCCTGCTCTGCCTTCTATAAATGTGCAGTAGGCAGAATCAATGCTCAACCCTTTAGCCTAGCTCACTGAGCTACAACACTGTGAAATTTTCTTGCTCAATCCTACCTAAACAATGCATTGCACAATCTCAAGGCTCAAGCTTCACCTCTGACAACCTAAACTACACAATTGTGTATTTTTTGAGCCTCCCACTCAACCTACCACCTAGTTTTTACTCAGTCAGTGGACCAACGTGCAAAATCTTAGACTAGGGTTTTATCGGACTGATGTCATCTTGTCACGAGTGAATTTTAGATGCAGGTACTCTATCATACCATGACAGGATGATAAAGAAGGAGATGGAGAAGGGAAACATGATGGAAGACATCTTTGTAGTTGATTATGCAAGATGATCAATCAAGAGAAAGCAAAAGGACACCATTTTGTGACATCAACTCAAGACTTGATATCACTAAAGACTCCTTACCTCTAAACCATATGGAGGTGGACAAAAGAGCATTCCAAAGAAGACACATAGCAAGGAGCAGGAAGAATGGCTTGAAATTACCATGTCGGCAGTGTCATTTCATGTCATGTCATGAGTCTTCATATTCCACATAATTCTTTTGGATTATGTAATTTCTTATTCGAAAATGTATTGTAAAGTGGAAGTCCAAAGGACATGTACAGAGAATGAAGAGACATGTAAAGTAAAAAATTCATAGGAAGTCAAACAGTCATGAGGGTAGTCAAAGAGTCACAAGGGAGGTGAAGCATCAACCCATTGTTATATATACAACCTCATTGTACGATAAAAGGAATTTTCACCTTGGCTCCTCCCTCAAGGCATTAGAGAGACAAGATAATTCTTTTGAGGAGTAAGTGGTGGCTCCAATGATCCACTATTGGAGCTAGTGGTGTTCGATGTACACGTGTCTAGGAACTTTTACTTAATATATGAAACCTAATGGTCAACACATTCTTCATGGATGGATTATGAATGTTTGTAATATTGTTATATGCATTTTTATGATTCATGTTTGTTTTCACCTATACTAAAGTAGCTGAACTATTTTAGTTATTTTAGTGCTTATCATATTAAGAATGTGTTGTAGTGGTTGCAATTCCCACCACATCCTTGTGGACTATTCCGTTGGATTTTATACAAACATCTCTTGTTTTTGTGTGTTTCTACCAGAGTGGTACTATTACCTCTCTCTTAGAGGCTCACCTTCTTTTCCCTTCACATTAGAAGAACCTTGAAACACCTACAACAGAACACTCACCAAACACACTTACTTATTTTTCAAAGGCACATTTGTGCTCTTCTCTTTTGTTGATAGTTAGATACAAGGAAAATATTTAATAAAATGACAACCGAGCCATATTCTGGATGGGGCTCCTATCCCAAATGGTGTGAGGTCTAATTGGGACCACATATTAGGGAGACCCCTTGAATTTTGGTGGGTCCAGCACTGTCAAAATTTCTGGCGCTAGAAGGAGGGAAGTCAGATTTTTATGGCTGATAAACTCACCCAACCTCACCATACATCTTATGATCAAGGAAAAAATACTCCCAACACATCCCCTGCACATATTCCTAAAGTTTGTGAATCTTCTTAGCCCAATCTTGAACAAACCTTTGAAATCTCTTATGAGCACAGCTGCATCATCTGACCTATAACCCATAAGTTTGCAAAGGCTATCATACTGATTCCTGCAGTACACAATATGCCTTATTTTTCAAAGAAGAATGAAACTACTATTAACGACATAGTGGTTTCAACAGTTGAAGATCTGGTTCTCGCTACCCTTGAAGAGTTAGCAAAGACTACATAAAGTGTAGAGAAACCAGAGTAGCCTCCATCTTTTAACAGAGCTGACACAAACAACATTATATTCTCAGACGATACTTTTTGTGAGTTAGGTGGTGAAGAAGAAGAAGAAGATCCATCAGACTCTGATGAAGAGGAGGATAAAAAACACAAATATATGGCAGACCAAGATCTATATTGGATGACTCAGCGCCCACTTGCATTGTTGTTGTGTTACACAAGATGAAAAAGCACCTAGAGAAGTTGTTAGTGAAGTATGACCCTGACATAGTAGTGAAGGTGGAGGACAACTTTTACCAACATCTATAAATGCTTGAGGTATGTTATGATGATGTTGCATGTATAATTTCCCATGTTCCTTAGAAGGTAGAACAACTATATGGTATCACAGTCTTCCTCTGAACTCAATCCAGAATTAGAATGGGTTTAAGAAGTTTTTTCTTGAAAAGTTTGTCGATGAAAAAACCTCTGCCATGTTATTGAAAGAGTTGGGAAATCTGAATATGGAGAAGAAAGAAAAAATTTAAAGATTTCAATCAAAGGTTTAATCTTATATTGAACAAATTTTCTATATATACGAACCTCATGGCTCCATCACTATCGATTATTATACTTTTGCCTTACCTACAAGCATCACGCAGTTCATGAAGAGAACTATGAAAGCGACTCTTGTGGAGAATTATGAAGAAGAAATCGTAAGTAAAAAGGACGTGTGTGCAATTGGAGTCATCGTTGATGACGAATCATCAAAGGAATCCAAGGACATGGAAAAATGTCTCAGGACTCCTCAAGTAAGGCCAAAGAAAAGGAAGCTACCGATCTTGAGAGCTTGACCCACACCATCAAGTCTATATACAATAAGTTGGAAAAGTTTAAATAGAGGTCAGTGAGACCACCATAAGAAGAAATCCCCCTAAATTCAACATTCTAAGATGGGCTTCCAACTGCGACAAAAGCAACAACCAACCAGGAAAGTTTGTGCAAAGCTCAAACGTTGTGTTGAATGTTGAGAGTATGGGCATGGACCAATATTGTTCATTTCATCAAGAGTATATGTTATCACTAGGCTGGAAAGGGTTGGGTTGTTTCAACCTTCAACCCAGTGTAACTATTTCAAACCAACTTTTAATTGGAAGTTAGCCTTCCAATCTGAGAGGGCTCTCTCAATATATTTAAAACTTTGACTATGATAAGCTCAAAAATACAGATGGCTAACTCTGGTTTTTTATGTGATTTTTTTAGGGGAAGAAAAAGAGTGTGAGGACAACCACCATTGGACATGGAGTCAATTAAAGAAAATCAATTACAAATAACACTGTTTTGTGGAAGCTGAGGTACTTTTTGTTTACTAATGTGAATATGGACATTAACAGTAATCACAACAAATTAAAGGAAGTTGGAGCAATATAACATTGAATTCCAAGTAATCAAATAAGCCATGAAAATTGATAACAACATAGGAGCATGATAGGATGGAACTGAAACCAAAAATGAATCTCAAGTTAAAACATAGTATTGTTGCAAACTTGTATTTTCTATTAACTGAAAAATATATAAAAGTGGTCTTCTCACATCATCGATCCACCTTACTTCAAAGTCAAGAAAACACCTATATATAGAGTGAGATCTTCTTTACAAAATCTTCCACCTGGGCTTGATCTGATCAATAGCTAAGAGATCTAATCCTATTTGATTAATAAAAATTTGAGCCCTCATAGGGATTTTCTATTTTAACAGAGTTTGAAGACAAATGGGAGTCGCCTAAATGGAATCTATCTAGGAGTTACAATTATTTAGGAAAATAAAATTGTTTGTAGTGTGGCACTGTATTTGTGGAAACTTAGAACATCTGGCCCTTTTGAATCCTACTGTGTTATTTATGGTAAAACGTGATAAAAGTGTTTTCAATGTCCTATTTTCTCTGCATTGTATTTGATGACCATGTTGCTGGATATATGCCAAAAAAACCCTCATTGTCCTCTGAGTGGAGGCGAAATGGACTCTTTAATTCTCGTTGACCTGGGTCATTGTTATCGCAATCACAATACAAGAGGGGATCTTTTTACCATGTTTCATAGTGTTCACCGACTATCCAAACGAAAAACTTTAATTCAATATCTTACATAAATTATCACATCCATAATGGTGGTTCACCGTATCGCTATCGCAAAGCAGAGGAGGGGCCTTTAACACTGATTTATGGTAATTTCCCAATATTCTGGATTTGAAATTTCTCAAAACCATAAAACATAACTTATTGGGTCCATCGCAATCGTAAGTTGGAAGGGAGTTCGGTGGAGGAGGGATTTATGATTTGTGTGATCCCTGATTGCGACATCGCAATTGGTAGGGGAGAGAACTATTGCAATTGGCGAGGGGGGGGGGAGACTTTATGCGATATCACAATCGGTGGGGGGATGGAACTTTATGCGATATCGTAATCGGCGGGGGAAGCTTGCGATATCGGCAGAGGAGTTGTGACGGGACTTTGCGATATGGAAATCAGTGGGGGAATTTGTGATATACGATATCACAATCACAAAAGGGAAGAGGAGACGGATGGCTATTTATTGCAAAAGGGAAGGGCCGATATCGATATGTTTTGTGGGTCCCAGCCCTTTAAAAAGGATTGCGACATGTTTTTTAATGTTTTAAAATATTTCAAAGGGGAATGGGAAACCTGACTAGAGTTGAAATATAAATGCGGCTAGAGTTGGAAATGGGTAACTTCATCTAGAGTTGAAAGACAAAGGATGAGTGAAATAAATGGGTTTTAGAGAATTTCTCCAAAACAATTTAAAATGGATATGTTCATCCTCCTTAAATCTTCAAATGCAAAGCATAATCTCTTTCAAAAAAGCAGCAAATAGATGCAAAGAGCAGTGGTGGAAAACCTTATCTAAAATGACTAATCAAACTAAAAATTATTTCTAGGAGTTATCATGGATAACAATGGCTCCAATGGGGATGTTGCGCCCCTGTGGTGTAGCAAAGAACCAACAGACCAATTGCCTGACCATTGGGTTGATCCCAATTTGAAGACTGAAAAGCACACTGCAAACCAACTGAAAACCAACTATTACTGCTGCAATATGATATCAAACTGTTGTACAAACTAAAACTAACAACTGTAAAATATTTCCTAAAGCTGAAGGAAATGCTTTCCCAATAAGCTTATTTATGTATCAATAACCTTATTCTAATATTTGAAAATCCACCAACTTAATTCAAGCAATATGAAACCTCCAATATAACCAGTAAAAGAGTTGATCCAACACCTGGGCTTCTTGACTATGCTTGAACAAAATCAGTAATGGATCATCTATTGGAAACTCAGAATAAAAATTGAATCCATCACCTGAGCTTGTAAATGAAAGAAACTCCACCTTCACTGATGACTGGAATATACTTACCAAAGAATCTTGATAATCATGAAAAATCACCTCTTCTTGATGAGTAACACCATAAGGACTGAATTCGTTCATAACTGATAGCTTATGTTGTCCTAAGTCTTCAATTCCAAGAGCATCATCAAATAAAAAGGCAACAATAAATTTATTTTCCCTTCTATGTAAATCAACAAAAACATCCATGCATCCTTGAAAATATTCTAACATGACATCCATATTGTGTGTATCAAAACTACTCTTTTGCTTAGCAAATAAATCAAAGATAACCTTTGGCAGTTTGGCTTGAGGAATGTCATCTTGAGTCTAATCACTAACAGCTCCTATACAAACAACTTTATGCATTTCATCCATGTCATTTTTATGATCCTCAAAGAGAATAAGTAAAACCTATATATCCAGCTCTTCATGTATATTGGGTTTACCTAGCAGTGAACTTTCATGCACTATAACTGGGACAACATCATTATGATTTTCAATGGAAAAATGTTCATGCCTAGGTAGACAACTTCCATCACATGTTACCTCACTGTTCATAATTTTCATGCATGTATTTTCAATAACCTAATCTTGAGGAGTTTCTTCTTGACATAAAATCTCATAAAATGACTCATACCTTTGACTGCATATAGATTAACAGGGCTGCAAATACTCATTGATTTCATGTAATATGAATTGACTGTCAAATTGCTAATCCATTTCATCTTCAACTAAAGAAGAGACATATGCTTGTTGGAAAACTTCTTGATCATCATGACAACTAGCTTGTGAAGAAAATTCATAAAGTGCCTCTAATATATCATTATCATCCATACATTCTACATCATCATCAATTCTTTTGAGATATTGAATTAAACCTTTCCAAAAATTACTACAGTCTTGAAATAGTGGTGATGAAGGATAAGACTTCCCATAATGTCCAAAAAAAATTCTATGGAAATCTTTAAGAGAACACAAGCTTCCTGATGACAACCCTTCATACCATACTCTAGCTTTGTCTTCTAGAGTAGAAACATCTTCATGAGACAATCCTTAGGAAACTCAACCCTCAATATACATACATGTAAATGGAATTTAACCGAGTGTAGACTACCATCATCTTTATTTTCATCTTTAAATATAGGAAGATGGGTTGACCAATCAACACAAGGCATAGGATTTGGAAAACCATAGATGTGAGACCGATCCATAGGAGAATACTTGACATTTCTTCTTGTGGTAGAATTCATCTTGGAAATTCTTCAAGCTACTGATTTGTAAGTAGTGGAGTCACCATGAAGCTTCGATCTTCATAATATTTTGAAATTGGAGTCACCAAGGTAATATCACAACCTTCAAAAAACTCTAATTTCTTGTTACCCTCAGGAATCAAAATGAAGAGACTCAAAGAAAATCTAGGAAAAGGAGCTTTTTGGCTCCCGACAAATGCACCAAAATGTTATCACTGGGCTGGAAAGGGTTGGGTTGTGTCAACCTTCAACCCAACGTAACTATTTCAAACCAAATTTTGATTGGAAGTTAGCCCTTCCAATTTGAGAGGGCTCTCTCAATATATTTAAAAATTTTACTATGATAAGCTCAAAAATACAGATGGCTAACTCTGGTTTTCTATGTAATTTTTGTAGGGGAAGAAAAGGAGTGTGAGGACAACCACCATTGGGCATGGAGTCAATTAAAGAAAATCAATTATGAACAACACTATTTTGTCGAAGCTGAGGCATTTTTTGTTTACTAATGTGAATATGGACATTTACAATAATCACAACAAATTGAAGGAAGTTGGAGCAATATAACATTGAAGTTCAAGTAATCAAATAAGCCATGAAAAATGATAACAACATAGGAGCATGATAGGATGGAACTAAAACCAGAAACAAATCTCAAGTTAAAACAGAGTATTGCTGCAAATTGTATCTTCTATTAATTGAAAAATATACAAAAGTGGTCTTCTCACATGATCGATCCACCTTACTTCAAAGTGAAGAAACTACCTATATATAGAGTGAGATTTTCTTTACAAAATCTACCACCTAGGGTGGATCTGATCAAAAAATAAGAGATATAATCCTATTTGATTAATAAAACATTGAGTCTTCATAGGGATTTTCTATTTTAACAGATTTTGAAGACAAATGGGAGTCGCCTAAACAGAATCTATCTAACAGTTACAATTATTTAGGAAAATAAAATTGTTTATAGTGTGGCACTGTATTTGTGGAAACTTAGAACATCTGGCCCTTTCAAATCCTATTGTGTTGTTTTTGGTAAAACGTATTGAAAGTGTCTTCACTTTCCTCTTTTCTCTGCATTCTATTTGATGACCATCTTGTTGGATATATGTTGAAAAACACCCTCTTCCTCTGAGTGGAGACGAAATGGACGCTTTAATTCCCATTGAACTAGGTCGTTGTTATCGTAATCTGAATATAAGAAGGGGAACTTTTACCATGTTGCATAGTGTTCACCGACTATCTCGACGTGAAACTTTAATTCAATATGTTACATAAATTATCGCATCTGGAAGGGTGGTTCACTGTATCGCTATCGCAAAGCAGAGGAGCGGCCTTTAACACTGATTTATGGTAATTTCCCAATATCCTAGATTTGAAATTTCTGAAAACCATAAAACATAACTTATCAGTTCCATCGCAATCACAAGTTAGAAGGGATTTCGGCGGAGGAGGGGTTTATGATTTGTGCAATCCCTGATTGCGACATCACAATCAGTAGGAGAGAGAACTATCGCAATCAGCAATGGGACGAAACTTTATGTGATATCGCAATTAGTGGGGGGACAAAACTTTATGCGATATTGCAATCGGCAAGGGAAACTTGTGATATCAGCGGAGGAGTGGTGACGGGACTTTGTGATATGGAAATCGGCAAGGGACTTTGCAATATGTGATATCGCAATCACAAAAGGGAAGAGGAGACGGGTGGTTGTTTATTGCAAAAGGGAAGGGCCGATAGAAATATGTTTTTCGGGTTCCAACCCTTTAAAAACTATTGCGGCATGTTTTTTAATGTTTTAAAATATTTCAAAGGGGAATGGGGAAACACAGCTAGAGTTGAAATATTAATGCGGCTAGAGTTGGAAATGGGTAACTGCGGCTAGAGTTGAAAGACAAAGGATGAGTGAAAGAAATGGGTTTTAGAGAATTTCTCCAAAACAATTTAAACTGGACCTGTTCTTCCTCCTTAAATCTTCAAATGCAAAGCACAGTAACCTCTTTCATAAAAGCAGCAGATAGATGCAAAGAGCAGTGGTGGAAAACCTTATCTAAAATGACTAATCAAACTAAAAATTATTTCTAGGAGTTATCATGGATAATAGTATCATTCATAAGAAAACATTCCCATAACGGAACCACAACATGAATGCTCTAGCTGCATATTTCATTGATACAAATGAGCAGACTGAGCCTGCAGAAGAAAAGGAAGAAACTACTACAACCAAAGAAACTATGAGAGTTGGACACATAGTAAATACATTCAGTTTTGTATACATAGCTGAAATGAAAATTCCCGAAAAGAAACCATTGAGTGAGGATCCAACTCAAAAGTAGAATGGTCAGTATAAATTAAGAAGCCAAGGTCCAGTTTCAGAACCAGAGTTGATAGGTCATAAAATGAAAGAACATTTGTTAAGGAAGATCACACTGCCTGTCAACTCAGCGTTGAACACTCACAGCAAGTCTGGAAACACCGCTACAGAAAAGAGTACTTCCACCAATGGTAAAAGGTCCATCACTCTGGAAGTATCATATCAAGTTACTCCTCTAGACACTTCGGTGATCCCCATTGCACTTGATTATAATATAGTCGAAAACATGAAGAAAATTCGCACTAACATTTCACTCTTCAAACTTGCAAAAATCACAACCCAACAGAGACTGCTCGTCCGCACTCTTATACAGTCTGCCTTAGGTAACATCGCTTCTTCAAAGAAGGGATCTAGTAAGTCTTTTGGTCCCTTGGAATCTATGCTTAATGCTTTAACATTGGAAACTAATACACTTTACCCTTCATTTTTGTTAACATTGGAAATTTTTTAATTACGATGTACACAATTGTTGAGTTTATTCTGATGCATTGGTGAACGTAATGACACTATCTGTAGCCAAAAAAATAAATGCAAAATGGGATAAAACAGATGCACGGATCATTCAACTAGACATAAATCTTTTACATTTTATCGGTGAACTTAGAAATGTGCTTATCTACCTATCATCTGATCAACGAGTCCACCAACGTATAAATATAGTAATTGTGGGCATCCCAGAAGCGTACCATGTATTGTTGAGTAGAGACTCGTCCAAAAAATTACAAGGGTATTTTTCTATGGAATGGTCACATTTATGGCTTCCGTATAAGGGTAGAAACAACCAAATTCGGGTAAACTCAGAGCCTTACTTGAAACATAATGTTACACCCTTCGAGGGAAAAAATGTACTAGTTGGTTTCATAGATATAATATTTAGAAATTACTTTCCAGAAAATGACATGGGGAGATATCATTCCCATCCATCCCCAGTCCCACGTGACATACAGTTGGATTACTAGTCTAGCTAGTGCAAATGACTTATGTATAGTATATAATAATAGTAGTAGTAGTATTAGTGTAATTCCTAGCTCTTGTAATATGATGTTTGCCATTTTTTACTTTGACAGTTCAAAGGTGCACGAGGGATCTCAAGCTGGTTGTGTTTTAGTAGACCCGTGAAAAAGGAAACACCTGATCTCAAGCCGCTTGGAATTTGAGTGAAAAAACAACATGTCATAATATGAAGCACACATCTTGGGTTTACAAAAGGCCATCGACCTCACTGTTGGATTTCTCAAAGAAGTAGGTGACTCTGAAATCATCATATGAAAGGTACACAATACTATTCACTATGTGTCACCTCATCTAAAAGGTTATCAACAAGAGTTATGGAATTTGATTTCTCATTTCCAGGCTTTTAATATTATATTTTTTCCTAGAATGCGTAACACAGTTGTGATGCATCAGCAAGTGCTATTACTAGGTTAGCACCACTTAGGGATGTTTTTCTGTTAAAATTCTTTATAAGCCATCCATCCTTGACAATATCACTAATTTACGTGTTTTCAATTATGAACAGCAGATACTACACTTTATGGCAAACATTGATGTATTCAAAGATGCAACTATAGATGAAGACAAGCATGAAAATTCGTTGCAAGATGCATCCCATGAAAATAAATAAAAACCCCTACCAAAGGGTGTGGTATCATTGGAAAAGTTGTATTATTTGTAGATTTGCTTTTGAGGGCTAGTCAACACAAAACCCCACAGTTAAATGTTGTCGCATGAACAAATAAATCTTGGAGTAGAAAAGGATCTGAAGTTTGTCAATCTCGACACTTTTTGTACACCAAAAGAGTGGCAAGCCTTCATCTGCTTATTCGAGTAGTACCGAGATGTGTTCGCATGGACATATGATGAGATCAAAACTTAAGACACATGAAAAATTCAACATATTATCATGATCAAAGAAGTGGCCAAGCATTTTCAGAACAAATTTGTGAAAGGTGCATCTGATGCTCTAGCCTCTGATTCAAAGGGAATTGAGGAAGTTTTTGGATGCTTGAATCATCTATAAAGTGCTACATTCAACCTGGGTATCTATTTTTGTCCCAGTAAGGAAGAAATCTAGGGAAATCCGCTTGTGTGTTGATTTCTGAAACTTGAATCGTGCCTCGAACAAAGATAACTACCTTGTGCCATCTATGGAACAAATATTGCAAATAGTACTGGGGTCATAGATGTTCTCCTTGCTTGATGGTTATTCAGGCTACAACCAAGTTCTGGTCTCAGAGCCCAACAAACTAAAAATAACATTCCACACTAAGTAGGGTGTGTTCGCATTCTAAAGAATTCCATTTGGGTTAGTCAATGCTGGTGCGATATTTCAACATGCAATGAACATTGCATTTCATGGACTGATCAGGCAGAGCGTAGTGGTGTATCTTGATGATTTCATAGTGTTCTCTAAGAAGAGATCCAACCACTTACGCCATTTGAATAAAATCTTTGAGCGATGTCGTAAGTACAAGATATCCCTTAATACCAAGAAAATTATTTTTGTAGTTTCCAAGGGTAATCTCTTGGACACCATTAAAGTGGGATTAAAGTAGACACTGAGAGGGTCAGATCTATCGTGTAGATTCCCTTCCAAGTGAATAATAAATCTATGCAGTCCTTCCGTAATTTCATCTCCAATTACGCTCAGATCATGAAACCTATGTAGGAGATGGTAAAGAAGGATGCGTTATAGAAGTGAGACAAAAGGGAAAAGGATGCATTTTCTCATATCAAGTAGGCTATCGCAGAAGCACTAGCCTTGTACAACCTAGATTTCAAGAAATATTTTTTGCTCTACCATTTCGCTCCTGACACTTCTCTTTCCGTTGTGCTCACTCAAAAGGATGATAAAAATAATGAGCGACCAATATATTTCATGATTTCCAGTGTACACAGACCTGAACTTAATTATCCCGCCATTGATAAGTAGGAGTATGCAATCTACAAGGCGGTAAAGCACTTTTGACCCTACCTCTTGAATAATCATTGTATTATCTTTGTGCCACACCCAGCAGTCAGATCATTGTTTGTCCAACAACAAATGCATGAGAGAAGAGCGAACTGGATGACGAGTCTACAAGATTATGACTTAAAATTCAAACCAATTCACATTATCAAGGGCCACGTTCTATGCTCGCTAGCAATAGAAGTGGTGTATGCAAAAGAAGAAGATCCATTTCGATGGGAGCAAGAAATTGAAATGTATAACGTTGAGTGAGCTTCCCCCACTATTATCGCAAACCCTTAGTATGCTAATGTGAGCCAGTATCTTAAGCACAGGATAATACCCTCACACTTATCCACATAGCAGAAGAGGGCACTCAAACTAAAAACATTATCTTATCAGTCGGTGCATGGTTGCCTTTTAGGAAGCACCATAATAGAGTATTTCTCAGGTGCTTGGAAGCGCATGATTCAAAGAAAGTATTGCATGATATCCATGATGGACCAATCAAGGGACACTTTGCGGGTGACACAATAGTGCATAAAGTTATGCAGGCTTGTTTCTATTGGCCCACATTATTTAAATATACTCAAGCATATGCTCACAAGTGTTTGGTCTATCAGAAGTGTGCCAGCCAAAACAAGAATTCAATTGCCCTATTGCAGCCTATTGTAGTGGAAGAACCATTTCAACAATAGGACCTAGATGTTATTGATGAGATATTTCCACACTCATCAAAGCAACACCACTACATTCTCACTGCTACAGACTCCTTCACGTAGTGGTCATCAGCTTCCTTAAGAATAATATCATTTCTAGGTTCCACATTCTAACTTAACTTGTTTTTGACAACGCAACATCCTTTTCGTCACTAAGATTATATGATTTTGCATTGGAAAATGGAATTGTATTGAAACATCCAGATAATTATTATCCGCAGGGAAATGATCTTGTTGATTCTACAAATAAGAACCTTATATGTATCATTAAGAATACCATTTTATATGAACAAAAGAACTTGCACTCGGCTTTGGTGAATTCCCTATGGGTTGACTGAGTCATGCCAAAACCTTCTTTGAATACATCCCCTTACTTCTCAGTGTATGAAAAATAATCCATCCTACCCCCGAACACAACTTTCACAAGAATCCCAGGGCAAGCCATGATTATTGGTTCAGCGGAGAATAGACACCCTTCACAAGTTGTAGGAAGAAAGACAAAAGGAAAAAGATTTTTTTTCTCTTCACCGAAGTCATATCAAGAGGTGGTTCGAGAGAAGTCTGCAGGGAAGAATGAATTTGGTGTGGGTGACTTAGTCTTGAAGGGGGAAAAAGCCCGTGAGGATAAAGGAAAATACACTAAGTTCCAATCCCTATGGAATGGATGTTCACTATACAAAAAAATATTGTGCAACACACATACCATCTTCAATCACTAGACAGGATGATTTAATCTCTTCTTGTCCATGGCCAAAAATTAAAACAATATTTTCAATAATGATCTGGGGATGTGCCCTGCCCTATGTACATAGTTTCTTGTTTTTTTTGTTTGTGTGGTCTTGTTCTTGTTTTCGATGTTGTAAATAAGTGTCATGTTTGAATGTGTTTTACGGCTTCTTTGTGTGTGGCTTATTTGAAAAGAGTCTTGTGACATTACAACATTTGTCTAACCTTTGATCCTCTTTATTTGTGTTGGTTACATATTTTGGTCGATGAAGTTCTAATGGAAAATATGATCCGTCCATAAGGATATTTTTATGTCGAACCATGATACCTGTGTCTATTCTAGAAATCTTATGCCCATAGTCAGTTCATTATGTTTCGTTGTTCTCACGCTTATCCAATCATTATAGGAGGAAAAGGGGAAAATCTCAAATGAGAAAACCTAAATCATAGGTCTCTATATGCTTCTCTAAAGGAACAACTTCTTCTGCTCTCAATAAGTTGGGATCTCTCTTCTGCCCAGAGACGTGAAGCAAGCAACTCTACTAGAGTACTATCTAGTCTTGCTAGGAGTGGAGAAATGCTTGCGTCCCTGTAATGACTCTGTCAGGGTATTTTCCAATCCTACTAAAAGTAGAGAAATGCCAGAGATTAAAAACTATACTCTGAAAATCTAAAGCTCGCAAACTACACTACCCTTTCCAATTTGAAATGTTGTGATATTTTTGAATCTTATAATTATCTTCAACCAAGAAGGCATAAAGTGGACCATGTTTATTCCCTGAAGAAATGAGACCCTGCACAGAAGAGTCAACCAAGACAGAGAAGTTAGAATTCTACCAATGTGTCGCCAAGTGTTTTCGTTGCTACAACACCCTCCAAAATTTTGGCCTACACAAAATTTTAGAGCCTACCTTGGTCTTCCATACTGTCATCACAAACATTGAAATCCATTGTATGTGTTTTCTCTAAGTGTTTTGGTCCGTTTTGCAAGAAAAGAAAAATGTTGTATTTTCAAATACTAAGTATCACACAATATATATGAGCTTGTTTTTGTGGTTTCAAGGGGTTACCTTTGTGTAAATGAGTTGATCTTACCATGAAAACATTTGTCGCACTCATTTCCAAAGTTATAAGCATTGTCATACCAGTGTCTTCACTGTCATTGCAAAGTGTATCTTTAGTGTCGCACTCATCATGAGTCGTTGCAAATTTGTTGCATTAAGGGAACTATGTTGTTCATGTGTCTTGGATGATCTATGTTTTTGTGTCGTCAAGTGTTCTAAGTGTGTGATCACAATCGAGTCTTATCATTGTTCACATCAGCTTCATCAATCCCACACTTAGTCAAATTTTGAAAGCTCTCCGACCAAGCAACCTAGCCTCATCTAACCCTCCTGAACTATGCATTGCATAGTCTCAGCCCTCTAGATGCAACCCTGCCTCTTGGAACTGCACAATACGTAGTTCCTTCCTCCCAAGACTTGAAATTGCACAATTTTAGTGCTCAAGCCCAGACCTTGGCCTCAAAGACTACGTAATTCAACCCTCCATCCTGGACTCAAGTGTGCATTGCGTAGTCTTTGACCTCAAGCCCAACGCTTGAGCTACTAAGACATGCAATTGTGCCATCACCTAACCCGCTATGACTTATATAACTATGAAGTAGGCAGAATCAGTGCTCAAGCCTTCATCCTAGCTCACTGAGCTCTAAAACTACAAAATTTGCTTGCTTAGTCCAGCCTGAACTACACATTTTGTAGTCTCAAGGCTCAAGCTTCACCTTTGACTGCCTGAACTACACAATAAAGAAGTCTCTGAGCCTCCCACTTAATCTTCCACCAAGTTTCGGCTCAATCAGTGGACTAACATGCAACATCTTAGACTGTTGGGTTGTGTTATATTCTTTGCATGACTAGCCAACATAGTTAATCGAGTGGTTAGAAGGGGGGAGGAGCCCCACCTTTGTTTCACCAATTGCGTAGAAGGGGGGGTCACAGGGGGTTTGAGGGGCGCAGGTAACCCCACTCTATAGGGTCCGGAGCAGTGCCCCAAATTTTTTTTTTTTTGGACCCTATATTAGGTTGGGCAGACCTACCTATGGTTTTGTGCATGATTTTTCACACATGGTTTTGGACGTGATGGTTTTCGGTCCATGGTATTGGATGCTTTGGCATCTATAAATATGTATTGTAACATTAAAAGGAAAATAATGAAAAATCAAGCTAGTGGCCCGGTTTTAGGATCCAGTGGAAAATCTTTGTGTATATGTGTTTTATGTGTTATGCTCTCGTATTGTTTATTTTCTATGTTTAAGAATTCGTATGCAGGTAATGTCTGTATGGGGTTAAAACATACATCTGGTATTAGAGTTGTTTTGGCTTCAAGGGGACCCCTTTTTTGCTGAGGGGTTTTGCTCAGGCCTGTGGTAGACCCTATTCAGTCGAAGATCTGCAAGATCGATTCTAGTGGTAAAAGAAGATGGCGAGCAGTGGAAAGATAGAGATCAAGAAATTTAATGGTCAGAGTTTTGAGTTGTTGAAACTCAAGATGGAGGATCTGTTGGTGGATAAAGATCAGTGGATCACGATAGATCCAGGTACTAAACCAACGGGAGTGTCCAATGAAGAATGGAAGAAGTTGGATCGAAAGGCAAAGAGCACAATATGATTGTGTGTCTCAGATTTAGTATTGTTGAATGTATCAGGGGAAGCTATGGCGAAGGCTTTGTGGGACAAGTTAGGGACTTTGTACCAATCTAATTCTATGGTGAATAAACTATTCTTGGGGAAAAAGCTTTATAACCTAAGGATGAAAGATGGGGACTCAGTGATAGAGCATCTGAATGCATTTAATACTGTGGTCAGTCAGTTATTATCTGTTGATATTAAAATTTCAGATGAAGATAAGTGCATCAGTTTGTTGTGTTCTCTACCAGATTCATGGGATAGTCTGGTTGTTACAATAGGTAGCAATGAAACTACCTTGCAGTTTAATGAAATAGTCTCATCCTTGCTAACGGAGGAGATGAGATGGAAAAATATGGAGAGCCAGAATGGTGATGCCTTGTTTGTACAAGGATGGTCCCAGAACAAAAACAAAAATAATTCATCGAGTGGGAGATCTAAATCTAGAGGGAGATCTAAATCTCCAGGAAAACCTGTAAAGGTGGTGTGCTGGAAATGCGGAAAGGAAGGGCACTACAAAAGGGACTGTAAATCTAAAGCTCCTGATAAAGGAAAGGGATCTGATGATGCTCCTTCTGCAGAGGCAAAAACCACCTCAGATGAAGGTGGGGATGTGTACTTGGCTTCTTCAAGTACACATGTAGATCATGAGGCATGGTTGATTGACTCAGGTGCATCCTTTCACTTCATTCCCCATAGAGAGTGGTTCTGCGAGTATGAGAAATATGATGGTGGTGATGTCTTCTTAGGGGATGATAGGAAGGTTAGAATTTTTGGTCGCGGAAAAGTAAAGTTGAAGTTGCAAGGTGGAAGGGTTAGAACACTTCCAGGTGTTTTGCATATTCCTGCATTGGCCAGAACTCTGATTTCTGTAAGCAAGATGGATGATGCAGGAGTAAAAATAGTGTTCGAGAAGGAAACCTGCAAGATGGTTCGGGAGGCACTATTATTAATGCGGGGAGCTTGAATTGGAACTCTGTACAAGCTTCATAGTAGCACTGTTGTTGATGGGTGCAACAGTTCTGTGGTTCCTAAAAGTGGAGCAGAAAATCTAGTGGTCTCTAGAGAGAAGACCATGTTGTGGCATCAAAGGCTTGGATATATTGGAGAGAAGGGCCTTCGAATACTTCATGGTAAAGGAATGGTAGAAGGTATGAGTAATAGCTCTTTGGATTTTGATTTCTGTGAAAATTGTGTATATGGGAAGCAGAATCGGGTTAGTTTCCCCTCTGGTGGTAAGAGGGCGAAACAGATATTAGAGCTTGTGCACAGTGATGTGTTTGGACCTGTGAAGGTTCCATCACTGGGTAAGTCTGTGTACTATGTATCATTTATAGATGACTTCTCAAGGAATACATGGATATATTTCCTTAAGAAGAACTATGAATTCTTTGATAGGTTTAAAGAATTTAAGGCTCTGGTGGAAAACCAAACAGAGAAGAAGATAAAGGCGTTGAGGACAAATAACGAGGGAGAGTATTGCAGTAAGGAATTTGAAGAATTATGTAAGAAGTGTGGTATAGCATGGTAGAAGAATACTCCATATACACCTCAGCAAAATGGAGTTGTAGAAAGAACGAACAAGACATTGATGGAAAGGGCAAGAAGCATGCTCAGTGGTGCTGGGTTAGGACAAGAATTCTGGGTAGAGGCGATGGAGACAACATGTTACCTAGTCAACAGATCACCTTCATCAGCGTTGGAGGATAAGACTCCACAAGAGGTATGGACTGGTAAGAAACACTCTCTTTCACATTTGAAGATATTTGGATGTGATGCATATGTACATGTTCCAAAGGAGAAACAAACCAAGTTGGATAGTAAATCTGAAAAGTGCATCTTTATTGGATATAAGGATGGTCTAAAGGGTTATAAGCTTTGGAACCCAGTAACAAGGAAGGTTGTGTACAGCCGAGATGTAGTGTTCAGAGAGGTAAAAGATGTTATTAAACATGAAGTCTAACCAAAGGAACCTAAGAATATAGAGTTTGAGCTTAAGGAGGAAGATTCAGACTCTACAACAGAGGAGGAATCAAAAGATGAAGAGCCACAAACTCCGGGTGTGAGAAGATCAGTTCGAGAAAGAAGGTAGCCAAAAAGGTATAGTCCATCTGCTTTCTGTTCAAATTTTTCTTTATCTATTACTAATGATGATCCTAGAACTGTGAAGTAAGTAGTAGATTCAAAGGATGGAAAACTTTGAAAAGAGGCCATGGTTGATGAAATTGCATCTTTGCACAAAAATGAGGCTTGGGATCTGGTGAAGTTGTCAGCTGGAAGGAAACCCATTGGAAGAAAATGGGTGTTCAAGAAGAAGACAAATGCAGAAGGAAAGGTGGAGAAATACAAATCTCGGTTGGTAGAAAAAGGTTATTCCCAGGTGCCGGGAATTGATTTTGGTGATATTTTTTCTCCTGTTGCCAAGGTAGCTTCTATTAGATTACTTTTATCTGTTGTTGATGCTTTTGATTTTGAGGTAGAACAGATGGATGTGAAGACAACATTTCTTCATGCGGATCTGGAAGAGGAAATATACATGAAGCAACCTGAGGGCTTTGCGGTGAAGGGTAAGAAAGAACTCGTATGAAAGTTAAAGAAGTCTCTGTATGGGTTAAAACAATCATCAAGGATGTGGTATTAGAAATTTGATACATTTATACGGGGACTTGGCTTCACCAGAAACAAAGCAGATCACTATGTGTATTTTAAATTAAATGGTGACCGTGTTATTTATCTGGTCTTGTATGTGGATGATATGTTGCTGGTTGGAAATTATAAAGAAATTATCCAGGATTTGAAGACCCAATTGTCCGCCAAATTCGACATGAAAGATCTTGGTGCTGCAAACTATATTTTGGGCATGGAAATTAAAAGAGATCAGGCAAAGAGGAAGCTCTAGTAAAACTAGAAGAAGTATGTTGAGACAATACTATAGAGGTTTAATATGCAAGATAGTAAACTAGTGAAGGTTCCTATTCTTGTAGGTGTGAAGTTACCTGCTGAACAGTGTCCCAAGACACAAGAAGAGGAAGAGGACATGTCTCATGTTCCATATGCAAGTGTAGTCAGTATCCTGATGTATGCGATGGTCTATACTAGACCAGACATTACACATGCAGTGGGAGTATTGAGCAGGTTTATGTCAAAACTAGGGAAGGAGCACTGGACAACAGTGAAGCGGGTTTTCAGGTATTTGCGTGGCACTGGTGATTATGGTTTGTGCTACCAAGGAAGGCTAGGATTGGACAGAGTGTTGGATATTTGTGGTTTTGTTGATGCAGACTAGGCTGGAGGTCTAAATCAGAGAAGATCTACAAGTGGGTATGTTTTTAACCTATTTGGAGGTGCACTAAGTTGGATGAGTAAGAAACAATCTGTAGTGGCACTATCAACTACAGAGGTAGAATACATGGCAGCCACTCATGCAAGCAAGAAATCAGTTTGGTTGTAGAGATTGTGTTCAAGTATGGGGTTAGTACAGGGAGCTATAAGGATAGATTGTGACAGCCAAAGTGCAATTTTCTTGGCAAAGAACCCTACATATCATTCAAAGACAAAGCACATTGATCTTCAGTATCACTTTTGAGGGATATGATAGAATAAAAAAAGGTGTTGCTGGCAAGGTGGACACTTTGAAGAATACTGCAGATGCATTGACAAAATCTGTGAGCTTTGAGAAGTTCTCTTGGTGTAGAGAAACAATGGGCATTGCAGGGTTGGATAAATGACTAAGCTCACCTATGGCCCCTTGTGGAAAGAAAACAACAAGTGGGAGAATGTTGGGTTGTGTTATATTCTTTGCACGACTAGCCGACGTCGTTAATTGGGGGTTTAGAAGGGGGGCAGAGCCCCCCCTTTGTTTCGTCTATTGCATAGCGGCGGGGGGTCACAGGGGGTTTGAGGGGTGCAGGTAACCCCACTCTATGGGGTCTAGGGCAGCGCCCCAGAAAATTTTGTTTTTGAACCCTATATTAGGTTGGGCGGACCTACCTATGGTTTTGTGCATGATTTTTCACACATGGTTTTGGATGCGATGGATTTCGGTCCATGGTTTTGGACGCAATGTTTTTTGGTCCATGGTATTGGATGCTTCGGCATGTATAAATATGTATTGTAACATTGAAAGGAAAATAATGAAAAATCAAGTTGGTAGCCCCGGTTTTGGGATCCAAGGGAAAATATCTGTGTATATGTGTTTTATGTGTTATTCTCTCGAATTGTTTATTTTCTGTGTTTAAGAACTCGTATGCAGGTAATTTATGTACGGGGTTAAAACCTACATAGATTAGGGGTTTATCGGACTGATGTCATCTTATCATGAGTGAAGTGCAGATGTAGGTACTCTACCATACCATGACAAGATGATGAAGAAGGAGATAGAGAAGGGAAACATGCTGGAAGACATATTTGTAGTTGATTATGCATGATGATCAATCAAGAGAAAGAAAAAGGACACCAATTTGCGACCGCAGCTCAAGACCTAATACCACTAAAGACTCCTTACCTCTAATACATATGGAGGTGGACAGAAGAGCATTCCCAAGAGGACACATAACAAGGAGAAGCAATAATGGCTTGACATTACCATGTCATCAAGAAGTCCATGTCAATAGTTTCATGTCATGAGCCATCATATGCCACATCATTCTTGTTGATTATGTAATTTCTTATTCGAAAATGTATTTTAAAGAAAAATTCCAAAGGACATGTACAGAAGATGAAGAGTCATGTAAAGTCAAAAAGTCATAGGAAGTCAAACAGTGATGAGGGTAGTCAAAGAGTCACAAGGGAGGTGAAGAATCCTTGTTTGTGATTCTACAGAGTGGTACTATTACCTCTCTCCTAGAGGCCCACCTTCTTTTCCCTTTGCAGTAAAAGAACCTTGACTCACCTACAACCGAACACTCACCAGGGACACTTGCTTTTCAAAGGCACATATGCCCTCCTCTCTCTTGCTGACAGTTAGAGCCAAGGAAAATCTTTAAGAAATTGACAACCAGGCCATATTACAAATGGGGCTCCTATCCCAAATGGTTTGAGTTCTAATTGGGACCATATATTGGGAAGACACCTAAAATTATGGAGAGTTTTTAGGGAAGGCTTCGGAGTTACATGGTCATCCCAAAGAGCATTAGTCAAAGCAGTATGTCAATTCTTATTTTCAGATAAAATGGTATTTTTAATTATGCGAATAAGATTTTTATTTGTTGATTTAGTCAGACCATTTCCTTGGGGATAATAATTAGATGCATGTTTTAAAACAATCCCATTTTCCAATGCAAATTCATAAATTCTTAATGATTAAAAGCACATTTCATTATCAAATACAAGTGATGTAGGAACACCAAACCTGGTTATGATGTTCTGTTTCAAAAAATGAATGGCTTCTTGGTCATTCACTTGTCTAAGAGGAACTACCTTTGACCACTGAATGAATGAATCTGTATTTGTGAGGATATAACAGTGTTGCTTTGATGAGTGGGGAAATAACTCTCCGATAACATCAAGGCCCCATTGTTGGAATGGTTATTCAACTGCTACTGGGAGAAGTGGGATGGTTGACCTTTGATTGCAACTGATGCATTTTTTATAAGATTGGCACTTGCGAACATAGGCATGAGCATCTTTTAAAAGAGTGGGCCAATAATAACCAACCCTCATAACTTTGTGTGGTGTAGTGTTGCTCGCATAGTGGCCACCTGTTGGTCCATCGTGTACGTCCTTAAGGACCTTATCTTTATCTTGGGGCTCAAGTCACCTTAGAAAAAATCCATTAAGGTGCTTCTAAAATGCACTCCATGGACCAATTGATATGATAGAGCCTTTAAACAAATTTTCCTTTTCTATATGTTTGATAAGTGCAAGGGCAAGGTACCATGTTCCAAATATTGTCGTAGATCTGTGTACCAAGGCACTATGGACGTGGACGAAGGAATGTGATCAATATTGTACATTTATATTTATTTCTCCCATCCTGAATGATCTTGTTCAGGAGCAGCATTTGCTTAATCTACTAGTCTGCATAGGTCGTGACCCTTTATAGTATGAACTGGCTTGAATTCTAGATCATTTTCTTGAAGACAGGTCATCTAGTTAGTCCTATTCTCACCCAGTTTTTGCTGTATGAGCAAAGTTCTCATTGATGGATGAGGTAAAAATAAAATTGTATTTTTTTTAAGTAAATAGGGCCTAAAATTCTTCACTGCCTTGTATAGTGCATATGCTTGTTTGTAATTGGTAGGGTAATTTAATTTTGGGCCTTCTAGACTAGCACCCATAAAGGAAATAGGTTGCTCATTTCCTTCACTGTCCTTCTAAGTTAATACCACTGAAATTGACAAATCTAAAGAAAATGTATAGAGCAAAATATTTTCCATAATCTAGACTAAATAGTGCAGGTGCATCGGTGATAGCTTGTTTGATTGGAGCGAAAGCGTCTTTCTCCCATTTTTCCCGTATGTATACTGCATATTTCCTTATCATATCCTCTATAGGTTTGACTTTTTGTGCATAATCATAGATGAATTTCCTGAGGAAATTGATTTTCCCTAAGAAATATTGCATGGATTTCTTTTTCATCGAAAACGGGCTCTGTGTGATAGGCTTGACCCGCTCAGGATCAATCTTGATTCCACTGTTTGTTATGAAATTCCCTAGTAGAATCCCTTCAGACACACCAGATATGCTCTTCTTGGGGTTTAGGGAAATCCCATTCGACACCATTGATGAGGCCCATCAATAGGTGCATTTTAAAGATTAATATTCCATCCTCCAGCCTTAAAACTACCCTTCTCTTGCATTAATTCACATTTTTCATTATATTATGCTTAGTAAGAGGAATATAATGTGTTTTTCATAATATGTGGAATAATGTGGTTTAATTGCAAGAAAATATTTTTTAGGCTATTATTATGCAGGGGCTCAATGGAGACAACTAGGAGAGAATCTAGGGTATTTTTCCACCTCCTTAACTCCCTAAACTTGGCTTGGGATCACCATATCCTCTCTTACCAGTTTGAGCTGATTGGCAGCCAAGTGACTCCTAGTCCAAGTAAAGATCATGGAGGACAAGATCCACCATTTTCGAGATCAAGGAGGGAACCATTCCTATTTTCAACAGAGTTTCTCAACTGCCCTTTTGTATAAATAAACTAGAGGAAGAGCTCATCAGGATTCGAAGTTTTTTTTCATCTAGGTGTATCTATTGAGCTCAAAGTATTGACATTAATATTTTCAACTTTTATGTGATGTATTAAACCCGCACTTTTTGATAATGATAAGTTTCATTTTAAGATGCATCTGAGTTAGTTTCAGAGGGCTAAGACCCTTATGTTTGGGCCCAATCCAGAGGCTTTAGTCTCTCTTCTTGTACTTATGTTTCTTCTTGATTCCAAGCAATTCATAGTTTCTTGCATTTCAGTAGAACTTAACCTATAAAATCCTATGGTTGAAACCTCTACATCACCTCTCTTGTGGTTGAATGAGTGCATGGATTCACAACCACAACCCAAAAAGATTGTGTTTATGATTTCTTGGAAATAGATTAGTATTGGTTGTCCTGTTTTAAATTTTCTTTCTATAGTTTATAAGTTAGTTCAGTGAGTAGATTAGTGGTTTGCATGAATTAGATGTCATTTAAATTCAACTCATCTTTTCCATCATAATTTATTTCATTTTTCAATTGATAAATGGATGCATGCATGTGATTGATTACAAGTCTAATTGATCTGTAGGGAAGGGAACCTTCATCACTTCCATCCTAATCTCTATCTCTTTCACCTTCTCCTTCCACCTCCAAGCTCTGTCCCAAAAACCCTATTTTATAAGCTATTCTATCTAGGTCACCGAGAGCACTCATCCTAGTGCAAGATAGGCCTCTGAGAGGTCCTAAGCTTGGCTAGGGGCTCAAACCAACCTTCTTTCATTTTCTTCAACTATTATTCACCTCTCCATACCCTCAAGCTAATGTTTTCACCTTCAAAAACTACTTGGATGCCCTCTTGTAGAATTACATGCCTCCCTATAGCATTACATGCCTCCTGTAGCAATCGCCTGCAGAAAACTTGTAGCAGCCTTTTTCTTCATCAATTTTGACCCACACTGCAACTTTGACCTAGCATAGATGCATAATGACCTCCAGTTGTGATAATATGATCAAGAAAATCTCCTAGGCCACTCCAAACCTTCCTTGTCTTCATTGCAAAAATAGAGTAGAGTTAGTTTCTTTATCATGCAAATAGGTTATTGATTTATGAGCAAGTATGAACTAGGTAGGTGATACCTGTGATTCTGATTGGAAGTTTGATGAATTATGCAAGATAGTTTAGTTTATTTTCTGCAAGTAGATGAGGTAGGGTCATGAATTTTGCAAGATAACATAGCTTCATTTTTATAAGTAGGTTAGCCTTTGTCTCTTCATGAATTGAGTAATTAGGGTTTTACAAGTTGATTCAATGGCATTTCAATTTTCATACTTAGAAGCAATTTCCAATTTGTCCTTTTACCAAGCTTTCATTCTAATTCAGTATAAGGAAGGGTCTTTGAGTACTTTTTGATCTAATGTCATCACTGAGGGTGGAATGAGTGGAATCATATATGTTGTGTATATAACACTGTCACCTCAAAGTTTACGAACCCCAAGTTGATAATTTGAGGTGAGGAGCCCTTCTGAGTTGCAACATTCTTGGTGCAATACCAGGGCTCACCAATCGTTCAAATATTTTTTCTATATGACGTACGTGCTTCGACCCTTTCTTTGAAAACACAGTAACATCATCTAAATAAACAACAATGCTTTGGCTTATAAGGTCACGAAAGACGATGTCCATCGCTATCTGAAAAGTTTCATCAACACCGACTAATCCAAATGGCATTCTTTTGAAGGAAAACTTTCCCCATCTAGTCTAGAATGTAGTTTTCAATTTGTACAGTTTTAATACTAGCACTTGATTGTAGCCTAAAAATCCATATAGTAGCGAAAACATTTCAGATCAATATACTATCTGGAGTATCTACTCCATGGATAGCACTGGATAGTTATCTTTGGCAGAAACTCGGTTAAGATTCTGAAAATATACACATAAACATATTTCACCAGACTTCTTTCTTACTAGGACCAAGCTGCAAAACCCACGCGGAATGTCTAACTTTGAAAATGATCCACGCATCCAAAAACTTTCTTAATTCCTTCTGAATGAGGGATTCCAATGTTGGATATACTTTCTGTAGTTTCTGTAAGAATGGTTTCACCCCTTCTTTTATAGGAATTACATGTTGGATTATACAAGTGTTACAAGTATTTAGATTGTCGTATGTCCATGTACACATGTCTCGATACTGCTTGAATAGGTAGATAAATGCATATCGTTCCTTAGAGAACAACTGGTACCTAGGTTCACGTATTTCGGATCATGTGGGGCTCCAAGGTTGATTTGTTCAGATGTGAGCTTCGAACTCCGAGTCTTTGTGTTAGTAGGTCCTCTGAATCGATTCTGCAAGTCATATAGTCTTTCTAGGGACACCACACCTTTTGGCATAGTGTTTCATTTCAGTGCTTGGTATGCTTCTTGCAAAGCCTACTAGTGCTCATCCTCCTTTATGGAAGCATCTTTGAATACATCAGCATTTGCCATAAAGTGTAGTATATGTTGGTCATCATTGAAAAATTGTAAACTATTGACATTGTCGGGTACAAATGGTTTATGTAAAATTTCAATAGAGAAACGATTTTTCAATGGTGGCATCCTAGTAACAACATTTCCTAGCGTATTTGTTGTTGCATTTCTAACCCTAGGAATAGAAATGATATTGAAAGATTTAAAATGATTTATCAAACACCATACCTCTTGTTGGTAGTTTTTGAGGTGAGGTGAAACACAATGTATAGTATCTCGCACCTAATGAGTGACTACCTCTAAGTCATGGATTACCTTTAGGGTCTCTACCTTCATGTCTGTAACTTTCTTAAATCCAAGTATGAGTGCTTCATATTTTCTAGTATTATTAGTGCACTCAAACTCCAGATGGCATGAAAGTATATGCTTCTTTTTATGTAGGCCTGTGAGGGCACAACCGACTCTGGAAACATCATGCATCTTAGAACCATCAAAATAAATATTCAAAAAACCACTAGCTACTAAGTTGTTTCATGCATTATTATTCCTTCTAATACTAGCATTACTACTATTATGTACATCTATATTACATAATTCATTTGGAACAAGGAAGGAGTTCTAGTTGTGTATCTGGTGGAATGGATGATGGCTATTCAAGGTAGCACCCAAGGTCAGTTTCTATAAAATATTTCTCGAAAATTAAGTCTACAAAATCAACAACCTCGTGTTTCCCTTTGAAAGGTGTAACAGTGTGTTTCATGTAAGGTTCCAATTCCACCCAAATTTGGTTATTCTAGCCCCTCTACGGAAGCCATAAATGTAATCAATTGGTATCAAAATACCCCTATAGTTTGTTTGACCATTCTCTACTTAGAAATACACTGTAGGCTTCCTGGATAACCACAATCACTATGTTTATACATTGATGAACTTGTTGATTGTATGATAAGGAAATAAGAATTTTTATGAGTTCACCAATAGCTTGGACAAGGGACCTACCCAACTGAATAATATGTGCATCGATCTTATCCCATTTGGCATTGATTTTCTTGGAAACAAATAATGTAATTACGTTTACGGATGCACGAGAATAAACTAAACAATTGTGAATATTGTAATTAAAAAATTCAAAATTTAGTAGGAACGGAGGGAAAAGAGTATTAGCTTCTAATGTTATAGTATTAACAACTGATTCTATGGGACTTGAAGACTTACTAGACACTTTCTGGGAAGAAGAAACATTATCACCTTATGGGTATTGGGCAAGGGCTTAGACAAGTAGTTCCCACTGGATTGTTATCCTTGTAAGCTCAAATATTGAAATATTTGTGTGAACTTTCCTCATATATTCAACTATGTTATAGTCTAGCGAAACAGACATTGTCGAAGTGTATGGAGGGATAACTTTGTTTTTTGCTTCTGAAATGGTAGACCTAGTTCTACTACTAGAATAAGTGTTCTTTTTTGTGGCAGCATCTCCAAACTTGTTCTGAGCTTGGTTGATAGGTGGTGTGATTTTCCTTAACATATGTTCCTTCAACTTTTGCCTCGTCAACTCTTGTTCAAGAACAAGCCCTTAACTTCTCAACTTATATTGGTTGTTTTTCTTTCGAGATGGACCCTCATTCAGTGGTGGTTCCTTAGTGTTTTTCTTCTTGGCAGTGAACAGAAAACTGAAATTATTTACTGCGTGTTTGACACCTGCAGTTTCTTTAGCTGCAATCGACTATTTATTTTCTTTTGTTTGTTCAATTCACTCATCTAAAAGTAGTGAGTCAATAATGTGTGCATCCAAAGCCTTCATGTTGTGATTCCATTATGGCTAGTCTTCTATTAATGATACTCTTGATGAAACAAATAGTATTAGTCCATTCCCATGCTTTCGAAATTTGAGCTTTGAGCAGAATTAGCTAGCTAATTACTGTTGTTGTTGTTTTTGTTAGTCCTTCTCAGGAAGTTTAACTTTGGGGACTTTCTACTGAAAGTGGTCTCACTTGTCCTTTGTTTTAACTCTGCCAACTCATTGGACAAAGTCTTGATAGTCTTGGTCAAGCTTTCAAGACCAATAGCTTCTTTATCTTTGGCCTTGCTTGAAGAGGTATGAGACCTTTTACCTATCTCCTTAGAGTCCTTGGATGATTCATCATCAACAATGACTCCAATCACATGCAAGTCCTTTTCAACTGCGATGGCTTCTTCAAAATTTTATGCCAAACTTCTTTCACAACTCTCTTTACAAGCTGTGAAATGCTTGTCAACAAGGTAGAAGTGTAGTAATCGATCATGATGGAGGCACAAGGTGTCACATCAAGGGGAAATTGGTTCAAAACCCGATTGTACCTCTGATTAAAATGCTTGACCTTTTCTTTTTCCCCCATCTTCAGATTCCCTAACTCCTTTAATAACATAGTTGGGTTTTGTCATCAACAAACTTTTCAAGGAACAACATTTTAAACCCCCAACAATTATGAATTTAATTGGTGGGAAGACTATGATACCAAGTAGCCACTCTACCATCTAAGGTATAATTTAAGATTCTACATGCAACATCGCCATAACATACCTCAAGTGTCTGCAGGTGTAGGTTGAAGTTATCCAAATGGTATTCTGCTTTGATTGCCCTGTCAAGGTCATATTTCATTAACAATTTTTCCGAGTGTCTTGGTATCTTATGTAAAATACTCGAAAGGGAAAGTGGGCCTTGAGTCATCCAATCCATACCTTAGTCTGTCGTTTTCTCATCCCTATACTCCTCTTCTTAATAATCATTATAAGATGGAGGTTGCTCTAGTTTTTTTGTGTTGTCTACAGATTTCGCTAACTCTTCAAGGGTGGTGAAAGCCAAATCTTCCATTGTATAAATCATTATCTCGGTAGGAGTTATTTCTTTCTTCTTCAGAAAATAAGGAAGATTATGTTCTCCAGGAATTAATCCAATAGTCATTGCAAAGAAACAGGTTATAGGCCAAATTTCCCAGATATGCTCATAAGAAACTTCACAACTTTGTTCAAGGTCAGGCTAAGAATATCCACCTACTTTAGGAATATGAGTCATAGAGTTGCTAGGAATATTGTTACCTTTTCTATAGGAAGTATGTTGTGGGTGGGTGGAGTTATTAGCCATAAAAATCTAGCTTCCCTCCTTATAGAGCTAGAAATATTAGCAGTGCTGGACCTGCCAACATTCAAGGGGGTCTCCCCGATATTTGGTCCGAATTAGACCTCACACCATTTGGGATAGGAGTCCTACCCGGAATATGGCCCAGTTTTTGTCTACTTAAAGGTCTGCATTAGCTTTAGCTGTCAGCAAGAGAGAGAATCACATATGTGCCTTCGAAAAGAAATCAAGTGTGTATTGTGAATATTCATTTGCGGCTGCATCAAGGTTATTCTACTACTGAGGGGGGAGAAGGTGAACCTCTAAGAGAGAGATAATAGTACCACCCTAATAAATGCACACATAAATAGGAATGTTTCGTCTAACATCCAGCAGAATAGTCCACAAAGACACAATGATCGTTACAACCATTACAACACATTATCAATAGAATAAGCACTAAAATAATCGAAATAATTCAACTACCTTAGTACTGGTGAAAGAAAACATGAATCATAAACATTCACAGAATAGTCTTACAAACATTCATAATCCATGTATGAAAGTGTGTTGGCCATCAGGCTTCAAATATTAAGTAAAATTCCCAATATGCATGAATACAACGAACATCACTTGCTCCAATAGTGGAGCATTGGAGCCACTACTTTCTCCCCAAAAGTACTAACTTATCTCTCTTATGCCTTATGGGAGAAGCTAAGGTTAAAATTCCTTTACATGAGAAATGAGGATCTATTTATAACTTGAGGAGTGACCTTTCATATCCTCATGACTCTTGACTTTCTAACTTCTAGTGACCTTTGGACTTCTACAATCTTTGAATTTCCAAATGAATTTTGGAATTACATATGACTTTTGGTATTACATATCCTTTGGACTTCCATGACTCTTGAGTTCACACATGACTCTTGGACTTCTACTTGTTTGTCCTTTACAATGATTACAATATTACATCTTTACTTCCACATCATCATATGATGAAACTAGACACATCACTATCTTGGAAGACTGGGACTAACAGTGACTGATGACATGGATCTACTCCAGTGGTGACATAGCTGCCACTGTGTCTATTATATTTCCATCTTCTGATCATAACGCTTCCACCCTCCAAAGGGTCTTCAGTCTTGGAGTATTTAAGGTGCTTCAATCACCAAGTTTCAGGTGTGTTCTTGGTTATTTTCAAACTTCCTTTATTTATCCTCTTTTCTTGATCTTCCTTTTGTGTGCTTTCCATGAGGTTCCCCGAATACATGTTTCTGCAATGACTCATGACTAGAAACTATCAGTTTGAAAATCTCCTACTCTACCATGTTTTATGCATATTTTCCAGTTAGTGCCTTGTTGGTGCTCTTAAAACGGTCAAAGAAGCTTCACGGCACAAGGGTGAACTCTCAAAGGCTGAACGACTGGGAGGAGGAGTTGCAACTTCAATTCCGCCAACTTTGGAGTGATCATTTTGTACGGTGCCTTAGATCATGGTGTTTCTTCTGGTATCAACTCAGAAGAGATATCCACCTCTTTATGAGGAGGCAACTATGGAATCTTTGTAGGAAACACATCTTGAAACTACTGCAAGATAGGATGCCTCCTTAGGACTTCATCCCTCCCTTTGTCACTAGAAGCATGTACTACAAATAATAAGCATCATTTCCTGCATTTGCACTTAGCTTGCATGGTTCTAACCATTCTTACCAACATAGGCTTCTTCTTTCCCTACAAGACTCTCTTTTCCCCTTCCTCATCCAGGTATTAAATGCCCTTGTCATACTAGTCCACCTTGGTCTTATGAATAAACAACTAATACATGCCCAAAAGCACGCTATATGAACCCAAAGGAAGCATGCCATTAAGCTCAAATGCACAATATCTCGCCCAATGGTGAACTCTTTTCTTGGTACCTGTAGCCAACTGCACTAACCAAGATTTTGCATGCACTCCCTTATTCAAACAACAATGATCCACCAAGTTAGGACTATATTGTTATAATTTTATCCAAGGTCAATAAAAATAGAAACAACTTGATCAAAAATCTTACCTTCCATCTCGATAATGGATTCATGGTGGTCTACTTATCTGTTATCACCTACACAAATTTGGGGAATGCTTTTACCTACATCCCCAACTGTCTGCACCTCCTGAACATTGTAGATATGAGGCCTGCCACCCTGATACAATGGACAATCCTTCTTGCAATGGTCTCTAGCACAACTCAAACACTTCAAAATTTCTCTGCAACACCTTTATTTTGTGGCTCCATAGGATCCATGTCCTTTCTCAGCTGCATTGAACTTATTATGCAGGGCCACATTTTCCTTCTCACCTACATCTTAAGATCTTTCTTGCCTCTTGGGTCATGTTCCTTTAGTCTTCTCGTTACCCTTCCAATCACACTTGAACTAAGGCTTACACTTTGGTCTCTCATAACAATGTTTTAACTTCTTGATGGCTTCCTCCAATCACTGAGGCTCATCAAACTCAATCCAGTCTTTGAATGATAATGGCAATCCACTGATGAACCTTTGGATAATTTATTTCTCATCCTTGAGGTAGGGCACATATCTTAGCAACTCTAGAAATCTAGTTGTATACACTTTATCTGTCATGGAACCCATCCTAAGCACATATAATTCCTTGGCCTTTCCATCAAAATATCTCTAAGACAGGTACTTCTTCCTGACGAGTCTTTCAAATTATTCCCAAATATCTCCTCTTCCTTAATGCATATTACATGTTTGACATCTTCCCACTAGATATTTTATTTTCCTTTGAGACTAAAGGTAGCTATCTTGGCTTTCATATTATCTAAGTAATCATGAAGCTTGAAGAATTTCTTCATCCCAAGCATCCATGCTTCTGCATCTTTTGATTTAGTGATTTCTCCATCAAAGGTAGTAGGCTTGGATTTCTTGAATTCCTCTAGAAAATACCCCTTCTCCCTCCTCCTATAATGATGTTGATGATGATGGTGATGATGCCTCCAAAAATTAAAGCTAAAATAAAGTCCATGCATACTATCCCTCTTCTCAGGTGTATCCAAGAGTCTGCCACTCTTTACTGTAACATCATTTTCTAACCTGCACCTTTTCTGAGACCTACTTCCATCTTTACCATTAGTCTTTTCTTCCTGTCTATCTCCATGACTGGTCCACAACTGTCCCTGCTTCTGTAAATTTGAAAGTATTTGAACAATATCTGCATTGACCTCAACTTACTTTTCTTGAGCTTTCACAATCATTTCCTATGCTTCAATCAACCTCTCATTATCAACTTTACAACTTATGATCTATGTCTTCAGACTTCTTAATGTATATACTAGATCAGGAGAGTCTCTCTCTCCCTACTTCTTGATTGAGCTCTCACATCCCACTAATTTCTCTTTTGGCCTATACAAGGAGTCATATGAACTATATTTAACCATTTTTCTCTTCCTTTCTTTACCTTCCACTTTCCTGTGACATATCACTATTAGATAAAATAAAATTCATAATCAATAAGAATTACATCAACTTATTATTGGTGAGGTTATTGCAACTGCACAAACCAATTCAAATTAGCACAATACATAATAATATCAAGAACATATCAGTACATGCATGAATCAAGATACTAGACCAACCTTAACAAAGAAATAATTGTCATGCACGCATCATAATCATATAGACATGTGCATATCTATATGAGTAACAATATGCTTTTACCTCAAGGCCCAGTGCTATGGACTTGCACTGATACCACTCTGTAACACCCCACCCCACATTTACCCACTTTAACCTGCTCACCAGTGTAAACACGAGATGAGAGTTATTGTACGACCCGATTTCCAAGATGTACTTATGGAAAATTGGGTCCACATGTCCATAACTGACTGCAAACACCCAGTGACACATGATCATATTGTTATCAACCTAACTTTACTCAACACTATTTGCTTTCAGTTTTGTTCCCTTAAATTTAACACAACTTTCTATTTTTGGTAGTTTTTCAGGTCCTAAACTTTCGACGTCGCTTTGAGGACCTAAACAACATTTTTAGGGAAAATAGAGAGACCAGAAGAGTGCCAAAATATATTTTATAAATTCTCCTTTTGGCTTCGTCATTGAGATCTTTTAAATGAGGTACTATGATAGTCAAATCGAGATCGTATGCCAAAGTTATGACCCTAGGAAGTTGGTGGTCCAAATTATTCATTTGTACAAACAATTTGTGAGTATGGTACCTATAGGTCATGAATTCATATTTTGTTCATTGTTTTCATTATTTCATCAAATATTCATCAAGAAGGATTGTTTCCCTCTCGCACTAGTTGGAATAAAACACAACATAGCACATGCATTCATAGAAATTAATCATGAGCCATCAAACCATGAATTATATCTAGATCACGACACATCATATAATAAGAAATATACCATGCATGTAACCAATATTTAACCAGAATGAAGCCATGAAAAACTAGTCATATAAACAATAGTAAATCAACACTTATGCTCATTGATCATCAATAAAGAATAACACATATTAACATATGCATAGTACCAACCAAGTCAGGGACTTCCACGTACCACCTGACCATAGATTGGGTTGAACCAAATTTCTCTTTCAGCCAATCAGCCCTATGCCATATTTCAAGAATGAATGTGGGATCTCATGGGATAAACCAAAACATAACTAAAGAGGGAATCTAGAGATTAAACAACCTCCACCCTCAAGTCACAGTGATCTCACCTAAACCAATCTAGATATCACCAAACCAATACAAGCTTGGATGCCTAAGAATTCTTCACCCTACCTAGAGGAATTTTCTTGTCTCCATCCACCTATCAAGAGATTCCCAGATAAAACCATCTCCACCATCAACCCTTGGGATTTACCTAAGACCACCTCAACAAGATCCAAAATCTACCAGAAATCCAAAGCTCAACCACATAGGAAACCCACCACATCATGGCTATCCAGAAATGGAATAGGCAAGGTTGTACACCACTGTCAATCCAAGAAAATCCCATGTCAGTGACAACAAAATAACCATTAAACCAAATGCATGTACCATGCATTCGAATCCTAGCAAGATAATCACACATGCAACCTATTACCTGCAAAATACTCCTATTGGTTTCTCTTTCTTTGCTTGATTTTTTCCTTTGATTAGTGTTCTCAAATTCCTCTTGCACTCCCTTCCTTTTCCTTGCTTGATCCTTGCCTTATTGCTTGTGTCTTCCTTATGTCCTAGTGTTCTCTCCCTCTTGTTATAGCTGCTCTCTCCTCTTTTCCTCCAAGTGAATAATGCTAGAATGTCCAAGAGTGTGTTAGAATGTTCTCTCCCATTTTCCCTTTTCTTTTTATTTCCTTTTTTCTTCAATTTCCCTTCCATGAATATTCTTTTCTCTTCATCATCCTTTTAATACTTCTAACATTGATGTCCAAGGTGGAATTTTACACATTTATTACATACATGGATACTTATTTGGGAGAAAGCACACTTTTAGGGCACTAGGTCATGGTTTGGATCTATTCCATGTGCACCGTTTACAGAGAACCTTTGGAAAAAACAATTCAATTATTCATGCCTAACTTGACTTCTAATGTTAACTACAACATAAGAAAGACACAATAATTGCTTTGCTCACTAATCCTCATTGGAAAAAAATTTGGCTTTTCATTTGTCTCTAGGTTCACAGGTCCTTGCTCAAAGGCTTAATTAATGCCTGATGTTGCAAAATACTCAACTTGGACAAGCATCACAAGGAAATTCCTCACCCCACAATCTTTCCATCCCTAACATATCAAGTAGAAACATTTGGCATGTGAAGGGTTAATTGTTGTAGGTGGAGTTGTGATTGAAACAAGACTGCAAGCTAAGGAATACTGGAGCAATAATATCAAATTATATGTTTCCCAATATGAACTCTCTCACCTCTCAAAGAGTACGACATGATGATATTGGTCACTTTCGTAGTTCTCCTAAATAGAAGCTTGAATTCTGGATCATTGATTTTGGGTTGTAATGCATTACACCAAAGCCAATTAAGTTCCCTTTTGCACAATTTATTTTCTTTGGAAAATGCTCAGTGTGCAAACTTGACTACAGTTAGTGCCAGTGGTGTCATGGAAGTAGGCACAGAAGGTGCTACTAAGATTGCAGTGGGAAATTTACAGTCTCCATTTCCATTCCCATTGGTGGCATGTGATGAGCCCCAAATTTGGTAACATTTTGGGCTCATTTGGCCTAATTACCCTTGTTCAATCCTTCATTTTTCATAACTTATGCATTATTTTTTAGTATGTTTATGTCATTTGTACGAATAAGGGTAGTCACTATTCCTAGGTGGCTAACACGTGCTCATTTCAGGATTTTTTGACACATGTTGGAGCAAAACCAAGCAGACATGGGCTAGGAGATAGCCAAGCTTGGGTTGAGGATTTGTAGGGGGGTTGTCTATGGCATTAAATAGCTTCCCTCGGGATCTTCACCCCCAACTCCGAGCTCCAAAGGCCACCAAAACCGGATCTAGAAGGCAGCCAAACAGATTTCTTGGAAGGAGCTGTTCACTCACAGTTTGGGCAGCCAAGTCCCATAGATTTAGGGGGCCAGCTAGGGCCTCATGGTGTATAAATGTTAAGGCCTCAGCCTTCAAAAAGGACTTTTGAGAAACTCTTGCATATTCTATACTACAATGCTGCTAGCTCTGTTTTGTTCTTTTGTAGCCATTGTTGGCATAACTCTTGACTTATGATTATTTTTTGATAATGGGAAGCAGTCAGATTTGATATCAGCTCTCAGTTTTCTATAGGAGCCATAGCTCTCGGGGTTGGGCCCAACCTGAGAGCCTAGGGCCTCCTTCTTTGTATTATTATCTTTCCTTTAAGCACTGTGATTTTCCTTTTATGCATTTGAAACGTGGTTTTGTTGAGCAAGATTTAGTTGCATTGGTTAAATAGGTCATTGTTGAGGAATAAAATTGCTTCAGATGTGTAGAATAGATTGATAGGATAATAATTGATAAAGCTCCAGAAAAAGGGTTGCCTACACTCTCAGTTTCACCTCTCCCTTATTGGATCAGGGCCTGGAATTGCAGAAGCAATACTGCCCAACAAAAACACTAGTTTGCTTGACCATGCAATCTTTGGTGTAATGTCTTCATTTGTAGAAGTTAGTAATGCGTTCAGACCTTTTTGGATGTTTCTTTGATTAAGTGTTGTACATGGTTCTCTTTGGAAATAAAGCTACTATTCATTTGTTTCGTTGATAGTTAGGATAGATTGGCTAAGATTTTTATTGTGTGCAGGATTTGGTTGATTCGGTTAAGTACATAGCGTGCAGGGCATATCCATCTCTCTCTCATCCACCTAAGCTTCGTCCAGACCAGCTACTCCATCTCCTAGTTAGCTTCCTCGTCTCACAACTACTCTTCTGCTCACGTAACCCTACCTTCTCGCTCTTCCATTGCCTTAGCCTTCCTTAAGTCAAGTTAGCTTTCCACATCCTCTCATCACTTCATCCATCAGTCATTGGGTCATTTCAGACCCCTACCCTACCTCTCTATCCATTCATGCATCCTCTTTCACTCACCCATCCTCCAAAATCCAATTTTAGAACATCCTGTAGAAATTCCTGAACATCCTGTAGAAATCCCTTAAACATCCTGTAAAACCCCTGCAGACTTCCTGTAGAAGCTCACAAGTGAGGTTTCTAGATAGCCAAACTTTGTGAAACTCTCTGGAAGGGTGTTAGGGACTCCTTAGACCTTCTCTGAGCCTTCCCAACCTTTTCCAAGCATTCCCCTTCCTTAATCCACCCCTGCACAGTAAAAAGCCAATTAAAACACATGCATGATAATTCTGATAACTTATTTAAAAACACAAAAAGATGTTTCCTCCAGATAGAGATAGCCTAGGCATGTGCATTTTACCTTCATAGAAGTAATGGCATCTCTTCTAATAGTTTGCATTCTCTCCTCTGCATTAGTAGGACTAGCTGGTAGAATTAGGGTTTGCTAGGGTTTATGTTACTTTTTGACTTTCAGTTTCTTTCTGCAAGTGGATCAGCTTCCTCTGAGTTAGCTTCCATCCATCAGTTAAAAAGCTTCTTCTAAGAGCACATAGAAATTGGCTTGAGCCCTAGCGGACTTCTGCCAGCTGACCAAGTGATAGCTGCGGCAAGAGCTAGTACTTGTGCATACAGCACCGTCGCTTCCAAGTTTGTTACGAACTACCGGGTTGATAAAATTAAAGAAGGGAGTTCCAGGAGTTACAGCATTATTGCTGCAATACTGGGGCCCACCATCTTTTTGGCACCGTTGCCGAGGAAGCGTCAGAGTATTGGTGATTGTTGCTTTTCTTCTATTTTCCTACACTCGCCTTCTGCTAGATAGTTTATTTCATTTCCATCCTGCAATTTCATTTCCGCAAAAGTAAAATAGATATTTCCTACTTTCATAGATTAGCATTTCAATTCTGCAATTTCAATTCTGCAAGCGTAGATTAGCAATTTCAATTCTGCAAGCGTAGACTAGCATTTCATTCCTGCAATTTCATTTGAGCAAAATAGATTAGCCATTTCCTGCTTTCATTTCAATTCCGCATTTTCATTTCAGCAAGATAGCTAGTTGCAGTTCAATCTATTTCAGTTTTGCAGGTACAAGCAGAAAAAGAAAAAAGCAATCAAAAGCCTTTCCATTTCATGCCTCGTAGGAACAGAGATAAAACCGGCAAATTCTTACCCAACACCCCCACCACTTCACTGAGTCACCCTTCTCTCTTCTTTGGTGATAGTGATCCAAAAGAACCTATAGGCGAGCCTCCTAAGATATACGAAGATCCTATACCAAAAGAAGAGTTAGAAACCACTCCACCTGAAGCCATGGCTGAGAATGGAAGAGAAGATGAGAGAATAGAAGGTGCCTTTCCCATCCGAGAGACCAATGGAGACATGAAAATGAAAAACATAAGCCCCTCTGCCTTACCTCACTTCCATTGGTTGACTACTGAAGACCCTGATACCTTCCTGTTTGAGTTTGTTGTCCTTTGTCGAATCTATGACTATACAGAAGATGAGCAAAAATTGAAACTCTTTCCCTCTACCCTCAAGGATGCAACATTACGCTGGTTCATGGGCTTACCTAGAAACAGTATCACCACTTGGGCTCAGATGCAGCAAGCTTTCAATACCAAATACCTGGACTACTGTAGGTCCAAGGAAGCCAAGGGAGAGATCTTTCGGATGACCATGGGAAATGATGAGTCTTTAGAAGATTATGAGGAAAGGTTCCAACTTAGCTATAAATGGGCCAGGTGCACACTTGACCCTGAATCTCTCAAGTTGGTCCTGCTCCGAGGAGTCCCTAAAGACCTTTCAGATACCCTTCACATGTTAGCTAGAGGAGATATTTACCAACTATCTTATGAGGATATAAAGACAGTGTTTAGAAACCACTCTAAGGCAGCCCGGAAAAGAGGTAGGGGAAACCCCCTTTCAGCTAGTGCTACTTTCTCCAAGCATGAGTTTGTTAATCAGCTGGAGGACCTCAAAAGTGAGGTGAGACAGACCATTGCCATGCAACTTGATACATTCCGAATCCAGCAAAAGAAACAGGAAGTTGAGAGGGCTTTGGCCATCTTCTGTCCTAGGTGTACAAGGAAGCACCCTAAGAACGAGTGTCCATTACACTCGGTAGAGGTATGTTTCGTTTGTGAGGAGGATCACCCCACAAACCAATGCCTAACCTTACCTGGGTTCAAGGCCATGTACCAAGGAACCGAGGCACCCACTGAACCTCTCTACTTCCTCAACCAAAGGAGGCCGCATGGACCTAGACCTTACCAGCAGGGGATGCAAGGGACATCCCAAGTTTATTATAGCCCTAACCATCTGCTCCTATGCCTTCTTGGGGTCCCCCTGCTCATCCTTCCTGGTCCGTGCCTCCTCCATGGTCTTACCCACCTCAATACCATACTCAGCCCACTACTCATTCGTTTCACTCCCATGTCCAGCCACAGCCTCAGTGGAATGCACCTCAACCGGGGTGGAGGCCCCAGTACAACACTCCTCTCGCCATTTTTCCTCCACCACCAGTTCAACCACAACCATTACCTCCTGATCCTCCAAGACAACCCCAAATGCCTGCTCAACCAAACCCGAACCCTAACAACCGACAGACCCAGCAGGTATATACCGGGGAAACAACATGCCCTACCTATGCTGTGGAGATCCAGGAGATCAACCTGCGATCCAGGAAGACTCTTTCGGATCGCCAACCTCCTCTCCCAGAGGACGAGGAAGATAAACAGGAAAGTGAACCTAAGGCCACTCCACCCTTTCCTGAAAGACTAACAGTCACCACACAACCTGACCCAGAGGAGAATGAGCTTCTGGGAGAACTCAAACAGTTGTGTGTGAGAATACCACTTCTCCAAGCCATCAAAGATGTACCGATATACAACAAATTGGTTAAGGAAAAGTGTTTCAGGTACCCAGGCAGGTGAAAAAGAGATGCCTCAACCATCAATGTCATAGGACAACTGTCTGATCTTATGTTGGGGCAAGTAAGTATTTGGATCTTGGGATTCCTGTAGTTGATGTCCACATCAATGGCACCATCATACCCCACACTTTGATTGATTTAGGGGTTGCCATTAATGTGATGACCAGGGATACCATGCTCAAACTCAACCTTCAAGGTTCCTTAAGGAAGACCTCGATGGTCCTACAGTTGGTAGATCACTCCACCGTGACTCCCGAAGGGATTGTGGAGGATGTCTTCGTCTCTGTTGACTCTTGGGAGTATCCTGCAGACTTCTTGGTTCTTCAACCAAAGGCAAAGCTTACTGGATACCCCCTTATTTTGGGAAGACCTTGGTTAGCCACTGCGGATGCTTACATAAGCTGCCGAGCAGGAAACATGACCATCAAAAATGGTCCTATGTCCAAGCAGCTAGTCCTATACCCTCCTGCCCAACCTATATTAGAGCATGACTTACCACTTTGGTTGGAAGAAGGAGAAGAGGATGAGGTGTACTCTGCACCCTTGTGCACCTTAGAAACCACCAGGGGAGGTCCTCAAACCGAGGATGATTTGATTGAGACCTTGATTCAGAATCCGCCTCCCAGTGCATTGTCCTTAGAGAAATTGGTGGAAGATACTCAAGCTAACACCTTAGTGGACCTTTGTGTGACTGATCCACTCTCTCCCAGAGTCAAAAATGTGGAGTTTGGCCCCGAGATAATGTTAAAGATCAGCTCCTCCCTATCTCCTTCCCAGGAAAAGGAGCTGTATAATCTGTTGGCCAGTCATCTAGATGCTTTCGCTTGGAACTATAAGGAGATGAAAGGAGTCCATCCTTCGGTCTGTACCCATCACATCTACATCAAAGAAGATTGTAAACCGGTCAGGCAACCTCAGAGGAGAATGAATCCAGCCCTTAAGGACATTGCCAAAGAAGAGTTGCAAAAACTGTTGGATGCAGGATTCATCTACCCCATCTCGGATAGCGAGTGGGTGTCCCTCTGGTGTTGGCACCCAAGAAAAATGGAAAGTGGAGAATCTGTGTGGAATACCGAGAACTGAACAAAGCCACCAAGAAAGACCACTTTCCTCTGCCTTTCATAGATCAAGTGTTGGATGGACTGGCGGGGAAGAAGTTTTTCTCTTTCCTAGATGGGTTCAGTGGGTATAACCAGATCCAAATCAGCCTGGAAGACCAAGATAAGACCACCTTCACTTGTCCTTGGGGTACCTTTGCTTACCGAGTTCTTCCCTTTGGGCTATGCAACGCTCCTGCCACTTTCCAAGGAGCGGTATTGAGCATCTTTTCTGAGCTGGTCCATGATTCAGTGGAAATCTATATGGATGACTTCACCCCTTATGGGTCCAACTTCCAGGAAGCATTGTCCAATCTGGGAAAAGTTCTAACCAAGTGCATTGAGATGAACCTGTCCCTTAGTCCTGAAAAATGTGAATTCTTGATGACTGAAGGGACCGTGCTAGGACATACCATTTCTCGCCAAGGATTGCAGGTGGATCCTAATAAAATTGCTCTCATAAAAAAGGTTCCACCTCCTCAGAAGGTAAGAGATGTCCGGAGTTTCTTAGGCTTAGCAGGATATTATAGAAGATTTATTAAATACTTCAGTAAGCTAGCCTCGCCACTGTTTGGCCTCTTAGCAAAGGATGTTGAGTTCAAATGGACGGACGACTATCAAAGGGCTCTGAATGAATTAAAGGATAAGTTGGTGTCCGCCCCGATATTGAGAGGTCCAAACTGGGCCCTACCTTTCCACATCCACACTGATGCCTCGAACAAAGCCATAGGGGCAGCCTCAGGATAGGTTGAACAAAAACTCCCATATGCCATATACTTTGTTAGCAAAAACTTATCCAAGGCAGAACTGAATTATACTGTAACTGAGAAAGAGTTCTTGGCCGTGGTCCATGCCCTGAACAATTTCCGCCACTACATCACTGGCTATCAAACATTTGTACATACTGATCATGCTGCAATTAGATATTTAATGAATAAACCAGATGTGAATTCTCGTATTATTAGATGGTTACTTCTGTTGCAGTAGTTTGATTTGACTATCGTTGACAAACCAGGTAAAGAAAATGTTGTTGCTGACTTCTTGTCTAGACTGGATTTACCTGCAGGTGAAGATGGAACAGCGGATGACCAGATGCCAGATGAACATCTGTTTGCTATCTCAGTACTCTCTCCATGGTTTGCTGATATAGCAAACTACCTGGTCTCAGCACAGTTCCCTCCGCATCTATCTTCAAAAGAGAAAAGTAGAATTGTAAGGAAGAGTGCCTCATTCACTTGGATCGGGGGCAACCTCTTCAAACTTGGCCCCGATCAGATCTTAAGGCGTTGCGTTAGGGAGGAGGAAGTCTTTGACATCCTCCTAACATGTCATGATGGTCCTTGTGGAGGACATTTTGCAGCCAAAAGGACTGCCTTCAAAGTTCTACAGGTAGGCTACTATTGGCCCACGCTTCATCAAGATGTCAAGAGATATATCAGCCAATGTGACCGATGCCAAACGATGGGGAAGTCGACCCCAAGGGACGAAATGCCTCTCCAACCTCAAGTGACTCTTGAACCATTTGAGAAGTGGGGTATGGATTTTGTGGGTCCTATCAATCCTCCTTCAAGGCAAAGGTCTTACATCATTGTGTGCACAGACTATCTGAAAAAGTGGGCGGAAACCAAGGCAATCAAAGCAGCGAAAGAAGAGAAGGTGGCTGAGTTTTTAAGAGAAAACATCTTCTACAAATTTGGCTACCCAAGAGAGCTAGTCACCGATCAAGGAAGCCAGTTCACCTCCAACTTAATTGAAGACTTGCTTGCTCATCACAAGATCAAGCATAGGACTTCCACCCCCTATCATCCTCAAGCAAATGGGTAGGTGGAAGTCACCAATAGAGCATTAGAAGGGATTTTGACTAAGGTGGTGAGCAGCAGCAGAAAGGATTGGGCAGATCGCCTGGTTGAGGCCACTTGGGCTTACAACACCACTTGGAAGACCACAACCGGCTTCACACCTTATGAACTGGTCTATGGGAAGAGAGCTTTGCTATCAATTGAGTTCGAGTACAACACATTGAGGATGGCAGCTCAGCTGGACCTAGATCTCAGCCATGCCCAACAAGAAAGGTTATTGCAGCTGAATGGGCTAGATGAACACCGAATGCAGGCCCTTCTCCACTCAGAAGTGGTTCAACTTCAAAGGAAGATATGGCATGACCGGCACCTCAATGACAAGCAATTCCAACCGGGAGATTGGGCACTACTGTATGATTCCAGACATAAGGATTTCAAGGGGAAGCTGAGGACAAGATGGCTAGGACCATATGCAGTGGAGAAGTGTAATGATAATGGGTCTGTTCTTATTCGGACCATTGATGAGGAAGCCATCCCCATGCTCGTCAATGGGCATCGACTAAAGATCTACAGGAAACCTCTTTCGAGGCAAGAGTTCATCAAAACTGTGGAAAAATCAGTGCTGGTCATAGAGAAGGGTTCTACCTCTGTTTTGGGCATACCCTGAGCATCATAAAAAAAAAAAAATTAAAAAAAAATAAATAAATAAATAAAAAAATCATAATAAAAAAATCCTTGGGTGAAAACCTTTCTGAGGCTCCCAAGGCAGATGGTAGGGGTGAAAACCTCATTGAGGCGCCCCTGCTGTCTCTCTGAAAAAATTGGAATAAAAAAGACCCTTGGGTGAAAACCTCTCTGAGGCACCCAAGGCAAATAGTAGGGGTGAAAACCTCCTTGAGGCGCCCCTGCTGTCTCCTAAAAAAAAAAACAAGGGAAAAGGAAAAAAGGAAAAAAGAAGGAGGCAGAAACAGAAAAACAGGCTCAATCTTTGGAAATTAATGCAGGTTGCAGGTATTCCATGCAAAAAGGAGGCCTCTCAACTCAAGAACAAGGGTCCCTACCATGCTACTAGGCGACCTCACCAGCATTCCCTCCATAAACACTCATCTCTTCCAAGGTTTGGGCACAATCTGGTCATAGTTTAGCCTTCTACAGGAAGCTACAGGACTTTCTACAGGAAGTTCTGTATTTCTACAGGAAACTTCCTGTAGAATCTTTGGACGGGCCAGGACCGACTATGTAGAAGAATTTGAAGCTCGAAGCCCAATAAGGAGGCATGCAACCAATGTTTTTCTCCATCACCCACTGCTGTCGCCTCCTTCCACCACCATTGCTGCCATACGATTGAAATACCTGCACAGTCATACCAGAACGTTGGACTCTCAGAAGAAATAATTTTCAAATGGAAAATAAAGCATGCAAAGGCCCAATGCACTACTTGTCAAGGTGATCCGAGGACCCTACACCTGTGAACGTGACTCCACCATTTCGGCATGCACCCTAGGAGGAGAAACAGCTACAGGATGTCCTACAGGAATCCTGTAGCAGTTGATCAGGCTAGAGCACACACCATGAAGGAACCTGCAACTCATAAAGCCGGCGCATTCACCATCCACAACCAGGAAACCGGTCTCGTAACCAGTAGTAGTCAAAGAAAAGGAGCTCCCATGCCTGTGCATGAAGCGGCAGCAAGCGGATCCGTCACCCCTCGTCCTGAAGCATGAGAAAAATCACGTCCACGGCCGCACAGGTAAGTGCCTCACCCTGTTTCGTCAAATTACATGAACAATGCTCTAGAATGTGTGTAAATATGAAAATGAATGGATTGAACAAGTCGGGTAGCCATTCAACTGGCCACCACAACCAACCCGACGGCCTCGTCCGATCCGAAAAGCTTTGGTTGTGTCGACGAGACAGGAAATGAACACGTGGGAAGCGTCCAGTCAGAGAGAAGCGGCGGTCTAACAGGAGTGGCGGCGGTAGGATTCGGCGGTCAGGCAGACATGCAGTGGAATGATAGCAAGTGACATCGGCCAACGGGTCGACGGGGACATCTCACCCCCGTGCCACGAATTCAGCAGAAATTTAAATCCACCGACTAGATCACGTATGGCGCACTGCACTCATTTATTCTCAACCGCTTTGTAGCCGAGTACGCATCCTAAATTTTCTGAAGCCTGTTACTTCGAGTTCTCGGCCTGTTCCAACGTCCTATTGTTGCACAGAAGGCCCAGAACCACTGAAGCGCTCCCCAGCACCCGTGCACGACTTCTACAGGAAGCTACGCTACAGGAAGCTGCGCTACAAGAAGCTCAACGTTACGGAGGAAATTGAACTGTTCACGTCGAAGGTGGCAATTCTGGAACGAGGTAAGCCTGAACATAGTCCTCCCATGCAATTGGTTCGAAAGGTGGTGAAGTCGACGTGTTAAAGGGGTAGGAAACCGTGAATTACAGTCTGTGCATGAATTTGCAAGCGTCTTCTTATTGCTGCATGAGAATTGTCATCATAGTGTGTATGTGGGATTTTCTCCAGGGTTTCATTCATAATTGAGCCACTGTCAAGGCTCACTCGTAGACAGTCGTGAATTTTATAAACTATGTGCATAACAAAGGCATAGCTCTGCGCTCTGTTTAAGGAAATCCCAAAGACCCACTTTTGTATACGAGCAGGCAGGCTCAGGCCAACACAGCAAGTGTTTACCATGCCGGGAGGGTTCATTAGAAAAGAGCCTACAGATTCAAAGAAGTTACGGGAAACCCCTGAGGTGGTGGACCTGTTTTCTCGTGCACGATGGATGTCATTCTGTGACAAGCTTCAAGGTCATGATGACGAGGTTGCAGAAGAATTCCTGCGATCCTTGCAGCCAAAGTCAAAGACGTTGGCCGTTGTCAACTTCAGAGGATTGACCCTCAGACTCACCCCACAATTCATTAGCAGAGTCACTGATCTATCGATGGGGGCACCTTAGGATAAGGAGGAGAGAAAACTGGGTCAGAAAGCTAAGAAGGAGTTCTTTTTTCCAGAGGAACAATTCTCGAAAGACAAGAATGGAGTTCGAAGAACCAGCCTACAGCCATTCTGGAGTGAGGTCAGCCTCCAAATTATGAATTATATCACGTGCGAGGGGCGATTCAGCATCGTGAATGGATATCATTTCTGGATGCTCACAGAACTTAGGCACCAAATGGACCTACCCTCAGAGAAAAAGTTGAGCATTCCTTACTTCCTCCTGCAGTCCATGACTGAGTGTGCCACCAAATTGAGAGAGGGAATGCCAGACCAGATAGCCCATCATGGGCTCATTAAGCTCCTCGTGGAAGATGCACTCCACACGTACACCGTCCCTCTCTCCTGGGAAACCTTTCGAAATTTGACTAAGGATGATGACATCCGAGTGTTGGCTGAGGAGCTCACCTCCTCCAGCAGCGAGGAGAAGGAACCCATTCAAGCAGAGAAGAAAGGTAAAGGCCAAGAAACCATGGCCAAAACACCAAAGAAAGAACACAAGGGAAAACAAGAGAAAAACCAAGCTGCCAAAACAGAGGGTGACAAAACCACACTAACACCCAGGGAGAAACGACTACAGAGTAGGGTGGAAAGGACTGAAAAAGTCCATGTCAGTGAGGGCACCTCTAAGGCAGCCTCAGCAAAATTGAAAGAAAAAGCACCCTCAGCCAAGCAGGCTAAAACGGTGCCGTCTATTTCTACAGGAAAGTTAAAAACGGCTTCTACAGGAAGCCAGAAATCAGCCACTACAGGGCTTTCTACAAGAAGTCCTGAGAAAGGAAAACAGAAGGAGAAAACGACCGAAATTCTTGCTAGGGAGGCAGTAGTTGTGCTGGCCACCCTAAGTACCTCTCCCAAGCCAAAAGAGAAACGAAAGAGGGACACTCCCCTGTATTTCAAAGCGAGGAGAAGTGTAAGAATTAAAACCGGCAGGCCCCAACCTCCATCCAAAGACCCAATTACCATTGAAGACACCCCTACCTCGCCAAAGGAGAAGTCCCCCTCCAAAGTATCAGTCACTTATGAGCGGGGGAGCCCGAAGACAACTACCTGGAGGGAGAGAATGGAAAGGTCAGCATCAAAAACCCCTCTACAGGATGCTGAAGCAGTTCTACAGGAAACATTAGCCAGGCTCAAGGAGACCGAAAGAATGGAGGGGGAGGCAGCCACATCACCACAAAGGGAAGAAGAGGTAGAACATATTATGAAGCCTAGCCCCCAGCCCAGCTTCAGCTCTTATTATAACTTTTTGGAGGTTGGGAAAATTATTCCACAAAAATTCACAGTGCCACTTTTCTTTGCGCGGGAGGAAGAAAGAGTGAGGACCCACACATGGATGAGGATAGCTAAATCTAAAGGAGTAGCAGATATAGGCCCCTTGGAGGAACAACTCAAGGAGGCAAGAAGGGAATTAGCTATGGCAAAACACATGGGAAACTGCCAGCGAGTATTTCTACAGGAAGAGAATGAGAAGCTCAAACTGCAGCTACAGGAGCAGAGGAAAGAAAGGGGCACAGCATCAGAGGACACTACAGTAGAACCTCAAGGCAAAGAAGGAATGCAAGCTGATCTTGAGGAACTAATCCAGTAACTACAGGAAAGGGAATTGCAAGCAAATATAGAGATACAAGCTCTCAAATAGCAGTTGCAAGAAAAAGAGGCACAACTGGCCTGCATGGCCAGTTGGGCTATGGATGCTCTACAATGTAGGCAGCCGGCCAAATCTTATGGCCTATACCTACGGGACCAGTGGCTGCAATTCCAAATTAATGCATTAGCACAGAGGGGTATCTCCCAGATCCAAAACCCCCAGCAGTTCACAGATTTATGCAACAACAGCTCCACAGAGGACAAGGCCAAGCTATCAGAGTTCTACCTCCATAATTTGGCCCTTCCTAACGTAACTTCATGGGACCCCAACACAGTCGTGGGAGATATGCAGCTGATGGCATTTACCTCATGGTTAAACCACAAAGAAAAGAGAGCGACAGAGGTCAAAGATGTTATGAACCAAGAGTTACATGAACCACTGTTAATTAGAGCAGAGCCAGGGGACCCCACTGCATTGATATCCGCCCACCAACACCTAGCAACCAACCCTCAGGATTTATTAAAATACATGGATTAGCAATCTCAGGCTATAGCACATTTCGAGGATATGGAGTGATTATTAGGGGAAAATTGTGTTCATGCTTGCACCCGAAGGTGGAACACATTGTCCCACAGCCTCAAAATCAGGGAGTATCACACTCCAACTAGAATGAGGGAGGGCCTAGTACGGGTACCTCTCTACAAGAAGTCCATGCAGAACCTCCAGGCCAGATGGATCGGCCTCAAGCTAAGCCCACCTTTGCTTTTGGGATTGGTAGAAGGAAGCACAGAAAAAGAAGAGCATAAGCAGTGGGAAGAGGTGGAAAAGAAGGTCGGGTTCCATGATAGTGAGGAGGATACTACTTCAGAAGCCTGGGATGTGAGAGTGGCGGTTAAAGCAATGAAGGACGAGATGCTGGACTAGTTGCTCAGGGATGAACAATCATTTTAGCAGGGGGGTGATGATGAGCCCCAAATTTGGTAACATTTTGGGCTCATTTGGCCTAATTACCCTTGTTCAATCCTTCATTTTTCATAACTTATGCATTATTTTTTAGTATGTTTATGTCATTTGTACGAATAAGGGTAGTCACTATTCCTAGGTGGCTAACACGTGCTCATTTCAGGATTTTTTGACACATGTTGGAGCAAAACCGAGCAGACATGGGCTAAGAGACAGCCAGGCTTGGGTTGAGGATTCGTAGGGGGGTTGTCTATGGCATTAAATAGCCTCCCTCGGGATCTTCACCCCCAACTCCGAGCTCCAAAGGCCACCAAAACCGGATCTAGAAGGCAGCCAAACAGATTTCTTGGAAGGAGTTGTTCACTCACAGTTTGGGTAGCCAAGTCTCATAGATTTAGGAGGCCATATAGGGCCTCGTGGTGTATAAATGTTAAGGCCTCAGCCTTTGAAAAGGACTTTTGAAAAAATCTTGCATATTTTGTACTACAGTGCTGCTAGCTTTGTTTTGTTCTTTTGTAGCCATTGTTGGCATAACTCTTGACTTATGATTATTTTTTGATAATGGGAAGCAGTCAGATTTGATATCAGCTCTCAATTTTCTATAGGAGCCATAGCTCTCAGGGTTGGGCCCAACCTGAGAGCCTAGGGCCTCCTTCTTTGTATTGTTATCTTTCCTTTAAGCACTGTGATTTTCCTTTTATGCATTTGAAACGTGGTTTTGTTGAGAAAGATTTAGTTGTGTTGGTTAAATAGGTCATTGTTGAGGAATAGAATTTCTTTAGATGTGTAGAATAGATTGATAGGATAATAATTGATAAAGCTCCAGAAAAAGGGTTGCCTGCACTCTCAGTTTCACCTCTCCCTTATTGGATCAGGGGCTGGAATTGTAGAAGCAGTACTGCCCAACAAAAACACTAGTTTGCTTGACCATGCAATCTTTGGTGTAATGTCTTCATTTGTAGAAGTTAGTCATGCGTTCAGACCTTTGTGGATGTTTCTTTGATTAAGTGTTGTACATGGTTCTCTTTGGAAATAAAGTTGTTGTTCATTTGTTTCGTTGATAGTTAGGATAGATTGGCTAAGATTTTGATTGTGTGCAGGATTTGGTTGATTCGGTTAAGTACACACCGTGCAGGGCATATCCATCTCTCTCTCATCCACCTAAGCTTCGTCCAGACCAGCTGCTCCATCTCCTAGTTAGCTTCCTCATCCCACAACTACTCTTCTGCCCACGTAACCCTACCTTCTCACTCTTCCATTGCCTTAGCCTTCCTCAAGTCAAGTTAGCTTTCCACATCCTCTCATCACTTCATCCATCAGTCACTGGGTCATTTCAGACCCCTACCCTACCTCTCTATCCATTCATGCATCCTCTTTCACTCACCCATCCTCCAAAATCCAATTTTAGAACATCCTGTAGAAATTCCTGAACATCCTGTAGAAATCCCTGAAACATCCTATAAAACCCCTGCAGACTTCCTGTAGAAGCTCACAAGTGAGGTTGCTGGATAGCCAAACTTTGTGAAACTCTCTGGAAGGGTGTTAGGGACTCCTTAGACCTTCTCTAAGCCTTCCCAACCTTTTCCAAGCATTCCCCTTCCTTGATCCACCCCTGCACAGTAAAAATCCAGTTAAAACACATGCATGATAATTCTGATAACTTATTTAAAAACACAAAAAGATGTTTCCTCTAGATAGAGATAGCCTAGGCATGTGCATTTTACCTTCATAGAAGTAATGGCATCTCTTCTAATAGTTTGCATTCTCTCCTCTGCATTAGTAGGACTAGCTGGTAGAATTAGGGTTTGCTAGGGTTTATGTTACTTTTTGACTTTCAGTTTATTTCTGCAAGTAGATCAGCTTCCTCTGAGTTAGCTTCCATCCATGAGTTAAAACGCTTCTTCTAAGAGCACATAGAAGTTGGCTTGAGCCCTAGCGGACTTGTGCTAGCTGACCAAGTGACAGCTGCGGCAAGAGCTAGTACTTGTGCATACAACACCGTCGCTTCCAAGTTTGTTACGAACTACCAGGTTGATAAAATTAAATAAGGGAGTTCCAGGAGTTGCAACATTATTGCTGCAATACTGGGGCCCACTAGCATGCCTAGAAAAACACCAGGCATGCCCCATCTTTCATCTTCTAATTTGCAACAAACCAATAGCGATAGTCTTGTAGAAAATTTCATTAGCACTGACATGCAACAGGCCAAATGGGAAGGTGTTTTGTTTGAAAATAATGGTGATGTTGGAGGATCATCTGATTATGGAAATAATGCATCTAATCATCTTTTTCTGATAACAGAAGCAACTTCTTGTGCCCCAAAATTTTAAGTGCCACCTTCACTCCTTCTAGTTACAACACAACCAAATTCTAATTCTATGGATCACTATAGTAACACTCCAAGTGTCATTTACTTATTTGATGATGACTAGAGCTATTGTAAAATATTTGTTGTTGATTACTTTTGCAGCTAATGCTAGAAAGCCTCCAAAGATTTTATGTAAATATACATTTTTTGTGATTGCTTGCTAGAAAATCCTATTTGTTAGATTAAGAAAGTGGATAGAGATGTTGGAATTCGAAATTGCTAACAAGTTCTATGTGAGGTAGCTACCAAAATTCTATATTCAGGTTTTATAGTTATTGGGAAAGTGTTGTTACAAACACATTGTCACCAGGAAATCAAATCATTTCAGTTTTTGTGGATTAATCAAACGAGGCACCTCAACTTTGATGTTGATGTTGGGAACATGAGTGGATGTAGCACTAACAGGTTGTTAAGAAAGCTTATCCCTAGCCAACAGGGCTTGGTATTGTATGTGCAATCCCAAAGGCCTTAGAAACAACAAAGACTACAAAGTTGTTGAAGGTATTTTAACTGGAATGACCATTTAAAGTTCTATAAGTTGAAAACATATTTTCCCTACATATTGAGACTCCGAGTAGTACTAGATCTTATATTTAATGAAGAATTAGGGAGCATCATTACAAGGAACACTTAATTAGGAACTCTTGCATATGGAAGGAAATAAGGCTTACTGTGTAAGAATGGGGATTGAATAATTGTACTCAAAGGAAGGAATAGATGAAGGAAAGTCTAGAATTGATATTTTTTGTGGATACTAAAAAAAGGCCTGCCAAAACCTCCTCACTTACATGGAATAAAACATCATTAAGCTCACTTTGCTTTGCAAGTGATGAAACACTAATTGGTTTAGCTGTAGAGTCATCTAGAAGAGCCCTTGAAATGGCGAAAGTCAAGCCAGAGGATGTTGACTTGGTTTTGATGTGTACGTCTACTCCAGATGATCTTTTTGGTGGTGCTCCCTAAGTAAGTATCATATGATATTTATTCGATCTATAGCTGAATAATTATTGTTAACTTTGCTATGACACTTTAATGTATTTGTACTCCATATTTTTTTGTTTTCCCATGTTTCTGCTTGGTTCAAATTGTTTGAGTTAATGTTTTCCATAATATGGGAGATACTTGGACTAGAGATATTATGCTATATCGTTAGAATTTTTATGGGAATTTATTAGTTATAGAATCTATATCATGATGGTATCATATTTTATTGATGTTATAGTAGTTAACATGGAGTTTAGATGCATTTCATTGAGTGGCAAACAATTCTTTTTTATCATGTATTGATTGGCTTGGTGAGAAATTGCGTTTGTCTAGGATAATCTCAATTTAGAGGTGTTGGATTTTGAAATTATACAATTCACAATTTTGTTGATATCAAAACTCCTTGTATTGTTGTGTTTTTGGTTTTGAGATGATGTTTGTAGCCAACATTTGGGCTTTGTTGTGACAATTTTTGTGTATAATTTGATATAAGGGTATGCCTTTAAAGTTTAAACTCATTACCTTTGTTGCATTGATTAAAATAGAAGAATCTGACTAACCTAAAAATGAATTGTAGTGACATTGAAGTTAAATGTGAAGTTCTGTGTGCATTTATTTGTTAATTTGTTAATGTTAGTTTCTGTTGTAGGGAATCGCTTTTATTTTGGGTTGTTTTGTTATAACTACCATTTCAATGGATAGAAATGTGTCTTTAATTCATGTAAGTGTTTCCTTGGGGTGTGTTGAAAATCCTTGGAAATAGGCACATGGGGGAGCAGGTAAATGCAAATTTGATCAAGATTATTCTTAAAGGAATAGAAAGGGATATGGTGAGAAACTAGAGGCCAATCATTTTACTTAATGTTTTGTACAATGTCAAGGTTTGAGAAGGTTTGATCTATCATCATGTTCAAGGTTTGTTCTCAATGTCTATTCTACCCTTATGTGCTACAATGTTGGTCACTTCACTAACACTATTATTTAGTCTTGCCATGGTCTTCAAGACACCCCTTTATTCACTGTTGATATGGACATGTGGATGCTACTAACAAAAATATTGTTATGAATTGCGATGTTCTCATGTTGAGATGGTCTTCAAAATTATCAATAGTCAATGGTGGTTATGACTTATCAAATTATCAATTATAATACATGGATGGCTAATAGTAACATGCATTAGAATTTTCTTTTTTTGGTTTTGGTTATAAACTTGTAGTTTTACTCTTGTCATTCTTGAATGGTTTTGATTATTGACTCTTTTTTTTTAATTGTCTCTCTTTATATATATTACAAAATATTTTTGTACTTGCCATTTTCCTACTATATTTGGATCCCGGTTTTTCAAAAAATTGGCAAATCTGTGTCCAAATCCCTATTTGTATCCTGTTGAACTTAGATTGTAATTTATCTTTGCATCATGTCACCATCTAGCCATGCACTCCCAAGCAACTTCCTCCATTTGTTATAAATGGTGGACTAAGAACTAAGGGTGGTGTTGCCTGTTGGATACAAAGATTGAGTCAACTCTTTGCCTATTAGGATTGTGTTCTTTGTGCCATAATCACCCTCATGTTTTGGATGGATTGGGATTCTAAAGGTATCCCTAGCAGGATGAGTAGTGGAGTCTTCAGAACTATGGTTTTCATTATCATGTTCACTTCCATTTCTTCCTATTTATTCTTGCATATATTTTGCCTTGTGTTATAGCTTTCAATAGCAGCTTGCATGTCAAATTATAATTTGGCTGAGTCTTTAGATAAATATTGAATTTTCCCTAGTATATTTTCTAGGTGTTGTTTCGACTCTCAGTCTATGTATAACCACTGCCCCACCAATTTCCATGGGACAATAGTTGCATACCATTTCATCCCCAACTATTTGGCAATGGTTCCATGTAGGATCCTTTTTGTGTTTGGGAGCCATGGCATTTTTTATACCACATAAATAATTTGAAAATAAAGCCTTGCATTTAATTTCTAGTTTTTTTAACAAACTCTCTTAAGAGAAATAGGGTTTGAAGAATATTTGTAAATATCTTTACAAGTTCCAAGTCTTCACTATGAATCAGTTCCAGGAGCAGATCTAAATCAATTACAGGAACATATTGAATCAACATCTGGAATCGGCAAAAGAGTAGCTCCAAAAACCAGTGTTGCAAACATTGTGATTATCATGGTCCTGGTATTATTGCAATGTCACAAATTTTACCCCAGAACGATATTATTGCTGATAAACTGTGCAGTGTTTTCATTCTCGAAAATAGCATGAGAATATTGTAAATATATCGATATTATCATGAGATGCATGAAATTATTTTCCCTACTCATTGATGGAGGGGCATAAAGTCAATTATTTGTGTCTTTGAATAATTTTGTATTTTTTAAATTAGCCTATATTTTGTGATATTTTCTTGATGTTGTCAATATTTTCTTTTCCTGATTCTTGGTGATATTTTTGCTGACATGATGTTTACAACATTACCAAAAACACAAGAAGCACCCCAATCAAATCTTCAAATCAATACTCCAAGTCTTAATCCAAATTAGGTTTAATAATAGATCCAAGAAACTCCCCAATCAAATCTTGAGTGCTCCAAATCATCGGATGAAACTCTCTGAATCAGACTGAGAAGCACTATGAATCAACACAAGAATATTGTTGAATCAATGCTCTTTGTTGCTCAAATGATCAATGAGAAGGTTGTGAAGAAAATATAGGGGGAATGATTAAATAGATGGGAAATGAGGTTTATGGCAGTTTTAGGATTTTTTGTAGGTTTATTTCTTTCTTTTCCTGGGTTGGGGTTACAATGGTACAAAATTGGTCAAACTATCCAGTTTGATCGGTTTTTTCCTGAACTGGAAGTTTTGGGAAAAACTAATCAATTCTAGTTTCATGGGTGTGTTTTGATTGGAAATGCTCAAAGAAGTACTAGAACTAGTTGCTTCTAGTTTGGATTGTCCATTTTCAAATTTCAACAACACTGAGCTAAACATGGATCTAAAGATGTTAACTACAAGTTGATGATAAAATGGTTGACATTATCCTTTGCTATTCTTGCACACACCGCCCCCCCCCCCCCCAAAAAAAAAAAAGAAAAAGAAAATATCATACCCACTGTTCTAGTTTTTTGGGGAGTAAGGAAATGTCCCTTTGTGCAATGGATTTCATTGGGGATGAAGGGACTTGTTGGCCATACCTGAGACATTCCTGGAAAATTTCAGGGATATTCTTGTATATAATTTCTCTTATATAGGGTAGGTCTTGTATATAATTGCTCTTATCAAAATTCTTTTGCTGCATGCAAAGGAATCTGTACATGTTGTGCAAATTTCTGACTTAAAGCATATGATTGTTATCCTAGTTTAGTCTGTTGCTTCTCACAAATAGTTTGTATTGCCTTGTGAAAATCCTTTTGCTTTCTGAATGAACTTGTGCCTCCTGTTTGCAAATCTATGAGTCAAAGATGATCATTCTATCATATTTTAGTATGTTATTCCTTGCAATTAGTTTATAGTGCCTTGTCATAATATATGCAAAGCATCCTTATTTTCCACAAGCTAAGCATCCCTATTTTCCTTATTTTATTAGCTTGCTTCTTAGTGACTGAAGAGACTTTTTTATAAAAACATCATTGTCAATATCCTCTATCCTTTTGGAGCATACCTGTATTTACCATTTAGCCACCTATTCATGAATTTGTTTGAGTTGAGTCTCACAGTAGTTCAAAATCCGATCAAAAAATCATTAAGGAAATAACCTATAAGACATATAGAAAAGAAGCTTGTAATTGTTTTTTCATTCCCTAAGGAGACTTTGTTGTTCCCTTTTTTAAAGTTGAATTTTTTCTTGGACAGTGAAACCCTCATAGCTGAGAGTTGCCACTTTCCAACATATCCAAAGAGGTTTTCAATACCTTTGCAGATCAAATAGGGCATGTCTATATCACCATATATAAAATTCTATAAAATTTATAGAATTTTATATATGGTGATCTAGACATGCCCTATTTGATCTGCAAAGGTATTGAAAACCTCTTTGCATATTGCATAAAGACAAAAAATTACAAATGGTTGAAACAATTGATACTAGATGGAGGTTAGAACACAGGCAAACTAGAAGCAGACCATAACCAAGACAAGAAACTAAGCATATTTTTCATATGACTAACTAGACTAACCGACACAACATATGAAATATCACTGTTAAGCAGATTCTATTTTAATCATTCAACAGAATTTGATGGTCCTCTAACCCACATGTCCCATGGTCAGTAAACCACACTTCAGTCAATAGTTAGGTTTAATGTTTTGAATTTTCAACAAATGAGCTTCCTTCAATGTTGTGGGCCTTGTGATTGAGGCTACATTTGTTACCTATGCAAGGTAGCAACCAATTTCAAATGTATTTACACAGACTTAATCAAAGAACTTCACTGTAAGAGTTTCTCATTGGGATACATTTTGCAATCACTGGCATGATTTGGTGTCTTCAAAACTTGTTCTTGTGTGCATGTGTATTATGTTTTTAAAAAATTTCTAGTTCTCTGTTAGTAGTATTTGCTTCTCACATATGTAATAAAATGGTACCACAAAGTATTCCATCTATATCGATAATTATGTTGGTATATGAATATCTTTCTGCAACTACATTCCTATTGGGTGTGAATGAAATTGCATGCAGTAGCCACCACAAAGTGGCTTGCCTCGTGATATCGAAATGAAAAGTAATTGATATTAATGATTGTGCATGTGTTGATTTTATGGAAATATATAATTTTTCCAGTTTTTAAATGGGATCCAACCAAGGGTCTATTAAATATTTTGTTTTCAACTCTCAAAAGTTCCAATTTTTTGGATTTCATGTTATTGTTAGGATTAAGTTTTTTCATGTTGACAACCTATGTCTTTAGGACATAACCCTTTTTCCCCTTAACCATATTAAATTGGTATTTTCTTGTGTCAATTTGTATAATTTTAACAAATATTGTTTACTACGTGTATACTTTATATATCTTTCTGTAAATTTTTGCATTAATTATTCATACTCATGATTCTATATTAGAAAAAAATGCAATTTTTATATTAGGTGCAAAGTGAGGTGGGTTGTATAAAAGCGACATTACAACTTCTTGTAATGGCTTTATGTTGGGTCTTGTAACAATCACATGTTTCCTAAAAGGTGAGTTGTGTCTATTCTAATTGCTGATAAATCCAAAAAAAATTTTGTATAATTCATTTACTTATGGTTAGTATTCTTGGAGCAATGACAGGTGGTGGATTTAAAAATGTTTTGGTTATTGGAGCAGATGTTCTTTCTAGATATGTTGATTGGACTGATTGGAGCTCCTGCATTCTTTTTGGGGATGGAGCTGGTGTTGTCCGTTATAGGTAGACATCCCTTTTTTTCCTTGCAAATTAAATTACCTTTACAAAAGTCTCACTGCTTTGACTACCGTAGCTCCCATATTTATTAATCCATTTCTGCTGTTAAACATGATTTTATACCTTTCTATTTGTATGTAAACTAAAAAATTCTTAAGTATTTGACATATCTTTTCAAGTGTTGGTATTTTTACCTTGTTGTCGTTATAATCTTACACACTAGAATACATAATTAGATGCTATATTGATTAGCTCATTGTGGTTGTCACAATAATTGTTAGGGCTAAAACATCAACCATTCTGAAATAATGGCTACTTGCATAGCCTACACAACTTGCATGATGACAAACTTATAGTTTTCAAAGCTCTTTTCTAAATCTTTTTTCTTGACAAATTTGTCTTTTTACTTTAGGTACTGTAGAGTGCTATTGTGTGACATATTCTATGATATAATTGCCTGGATAAATAGACAAAAGTGTTGTACAACAGTCTTTTTTAAATCTAAAGAAACATTGTTTCCAAATAAAAATTTTATTAATTAAGAACATCTTTTAGACTTCTTTGCTAAGCTATGATTATATTTCGGTAGGTGATTTTGTGTACGTTGATATTGTGTTGTCTCTTTGGTTTTTTTCAGGTAATAATGGTTAATAAGGAATGTGTTTTTTTTTTTTTTTTTTTTTAACAAGGTCGGATACTTTTGTATTATAAAAACAGCTAAGGGACTAAGTCTTATTACATTTCAATTGCGAAAGGTCTTTAATGGAGGCACAAAAGGGGAATGCAGTCCCTACCTTGACATGAGAGACCTTGTTTCTAAAATATTGAAAAAGTAAAAACCCATATTGCCGAACAAACTGACTAAGTAACAAACAAAATTTGTAGTGCATTTGAGGAAGGAGACATGGAGTTCACCAAAATTGGTTTACAGATTCCTCGGGATATTGACCCTCCTTTTTACTGTATCTTGAGGAGGCTTCACCCTGCTTACTTTGGTTCAGAGAGTTTATATAATCAGCTGCATCCTCAAGATGCTTACACTTATCTTTCAGCGCTTCAATCTCAGCTCTTTGATTCTCGATTTTAGTTTGCTTGTAGTTATTCACACTCTTCATCTCAAAACGGAGATCTTTGAGTGTTTGAATAAAACGACTGATCATGAATCTATTGGCACGACACAGAGTGCAGCGATCATTTTTCTCCACTTTTTCTAAAGGATTACAAGACATCTTGATTGGCCTGTCAACTGTATTACTCTTCTGATCGTTGTTCTTTTATTGGAAGCTTCTATGCTTGCTGGAGTGATGGCCTGCAAGACAATTGATTTGAACTCTCTTTTTGGAGAATTCCTTTTGATATACCAGTAGAATTGAGATCTCTTGCTGATACTATAGGCTATATGGATCTGCTTATGAAATATGAGCAAACGAGAGGTGGGAGTCTCGAGCCTATTAGACTAGAACTTCCAAGAGGTAGGAATACTGAGAGAAATGGAGAAGTCTGGGTGGATCGACCAATGACAAGACACAAAGATTACTCTAATAATTTGAAAAGGGCCAAGGATGTAGCTATGAAGGGAAAGAGAGGATGGAGCCGGAACAGGGAGAACACACTGATAGAGCAAAAAGAGAAGTGAGCTTCTTTTCAACTAAGAATGATTCTAATCAGAGGAGTTGGGATCATTGGCCTTAGAATACAGGATTACGATGGGAGGCTAAAAGGGGAGAGACAGAGCCTCAATAATCAGGGACTTGTACACTCTTAACACAATGGTGAGTCTGCAGGAAGAATCGGCATGCAAAACAGGACTAATTCTATAAAGATTTTCCCACCTGATAAAATCAACAACTTGCTTACCTCTACTCGGCTCCTGCGTATTGAGATTGCTATAGAGATTGCTAAACACTCTTAGCACACCTCCCTTTTGAGCCTAAAAACCCGAGCACTCTTTTTTACTTGAGAAACAATGCTCTTCAGTTGCGCGATGATGTTTCTGATGATGGAGGTTCCTACACTTGGGTTACCTTTTATAGGCTTGAATGAGCTTGCTAAACTCGTGATTCTTCTTAGCTTTCTCCGGAGAAATCCCCTAAGTACTATGCTTGCCCGACTTTATGTTCAGATCAGTATGGGCACTTCCGTGGTTGATATGACCTATATAAGCTATGTTCTGATCCTGGAGGTGGTTTCTTTTCTGAAGCAAATCATGAAGCATCTCTTTCTTCATAATGAGGATTTTCCTCACTGCACGAGAAGGATTGGCTAAGATTTTCCTGCTAGTCATTTGCAACAAAATCTCCTGCTGCTTATTTGTATGTGGATGCTTTACTTCTTTCGAATTGATGTGTTTAGCTATGCTTTGAGCCTTGTACCAGTCCTCCTGAGGGGGCAAATTATGGGATTGCTTTTTCATAAGTATCTTGGTTTTCTTTCACTGTCCCAACCCTCCAATCCACTACCTTGTTGGCAAGTGAATCGGCCTTTTGATTATGATTTCTTAGAACGTGTTTAAAAACAACATTTCCCAGAATTTTTAAGTTGTCCAAAATTCTTTGCCTAATTTTATTTAAAGCTTGATTTTTAAAGTCTCTCCCTGCTTCCATTGCAGCAATTATAATTGCCGAGTCTCCAATTATGATTGGATCTTTTACCTGGTGTCTTTTGAGGATACTGGAGCCCATAAGCAAACTGTAGGCCTCTGCCCTATTGTTTGTCATAGTCCCAAGCCCCCATTCATAGGTAGCAATTGTCTCACCATTCGGATCAAGAATTAACCCGCCTGCCCCTGCTCTTCCAGGGTTATTCTTTGAAGCTCCATCGAAGAAAAGAATGTGTTTTCTTTGATTTTTGGTCCAATCCTCTATCTCCTTTTCATTTCCACGAAGCTTCCAATCTCTAGTTTTTCCTCCTATCTTCTTTAGAGATTGAATCCTTGCTGAGCCTTCAATGAGGGCTTTGCTATACCAATCCTTTTCTTCTTGTTGCCAGCTGTTTTGATCCATGATTGGCACACCATTTGCGCTTATCATCTCCGAAATTTGACCCCAAGTTTTGGCTAAAATGGACCCTGAATTTGGCTTTTGGCCTTTAAATATGCACTTATTCCTTGCTAACCATATTTGCCAACAAAGAGTGGAAGGGAGGCACTTCCAGATTCGAATTATGGCAGTTTTTTTTCTTTACATATGGATAGCTTTGCACCCAATTTTTATTTAAAGTTATCAGCTGCTCAATTGTGTCAATGTTCATTTCAAGAGGACTGATGAGTTGCTTCCAGCAATGTTTTGCAATAGTGCATTTCAAGAAGAGGTGTTGAATGCTTTCTTCTTCTTTTTGACACAAGACGCATATATAGGGGCCATGAAAACCTTTCTTCCTTAAATTTTCTGCCTTAAGGATCTTTCATTTTAGTAGTGTTTAGGTGAAAAATTTAATTTTGGGGAGGCATTCATTCTTCCATATAGTTGACCAAAGATTCCAATTTTCATGATTGTTGTGATTTTGAAGAAAGTTGTAGCCTGATTTAACTTTAAATTTCCCTCCGCTTGGGTCCCATATATAATTGTTCTGACTTCTTTTATTTATGGGGGCAGCTCCTGCAAGAAGAAGCTTCAAATATTCCCACTAATTTTTCAGTCTATTTGGAAGTGACTACATTCTCCAAGTAGTCCATCTGTTTTGATCCCAGTCAGAGATGGAGTATAAAGAGGTAGTGCCTTTCTCTTCCATCCAATATTTCAATCCTCTTAAATTTTGGTGTTGGTTCAAGGGTGCTACTCCCATTAATCTGTCGTTCCAAGTAGAGGTGTCTTTCCTGTTCCCCGGATTCTTAGAGATTTGGTCTCTAATTTGAGGAATAATTTTCTTGATGAGTTTCCAAACTTGTGTACAAGGGCGGTCTGGAATCATTTCTGTAAGCATCTTTGACCACTGACAATTGAGATATTTCCTTAAAAGAGCTTCGCCCCACCATTGATCCTTCCCATTTAGCATTCGCCAAACAAGCTTGACACCAAGGGCCTTGTTTGTCAAAAACAATGTAAACTTTGAAACAGGAACTGATATTGTTACCCATTTTGTAGAGACAGCAAAAAAGTGACTCGATTTTGAAAAGGAGTGATGCAGAACATACATGTTTTTTTAGAGCATAGTTCTTGGCACTTTAATTTTTTTTTTTAATGTACATTGCAGTTTAGAATGGTAGTGATTTTCATGCTGATTTTAAAAATTGGTTATTCTGCATCAGACCCTTTTTTTAAAAGACCTATTTTTTGACTTTAAATTTTCTAATGTATGAAATGTAAATAATTATTTTGTAAATTTAATAATTTTGGAAGTGGTCTTCTTCTTCATCTTTTCTTGTTTTTATTTTTATTTTTATTTTTATTTTTTTTGTAGTGAGGTTTTTATTGATTTGCATAAAGAAGGTCAATATTTTGCATTTTAGATATTCTACATATTTATACATCGTTAATTAATTTTTCAATCCACATGAAATAATTGTCTCTAAAAAACAAATATAAAAATATATATATAAAAGACAAAAATAAAAAATAAAAAATAAAAAATGTTAAAAAAAATTATCTCATAAACCATAAAAGAATTTGGAAAAAAAAAACAAAATTAAAAAAAATGTATATATATAAAATTAAGTAAAAATTGAAAAATTAAAAAAAAAAAACATTAGCGAAAACTAGGGAAAAAAATTTAAAAACTAATAAAATTAATATTAAAAAAAAACAAAAAATGTTAAAAAAAAATTATCTCACAAACCATAAAAGAATTTGGAATAAATAAATAAATATATATATATATATATATATATATATATAAGTGAAAATAGAGAAATTAAAAAAAAACAAACAAACAAACAAACAAAACAAAAACAAAAACATTAGCAAAAACTAGGAAAAAAATAAAAATTAAATTAAATTAAATTAATTAATTAAAAACAAAATAGTTAAAAAAAAGAAAATTAACGAAAAAAATTAAAAAATTGGTAAAATTAATATTGAAAAAAAAAAAAATTAAATTATAACTAAAACAAATAACAAATATTCTTTTATTAAAAAAAAAAATGTTATTATTTTTTATTAAACATACATATTTTATATATATATATATATAGAGAGAGAGAGAGAGAGAGAGAGAATCTTTTTTTTATTAAAAAAAAATTATAATTTTTTTTAAACAATTATTATTTTTAATTTAAAAATACAAATTATTAAACCTACATTTTATATTAAAAAAAAATACATTTTTTTCTAAACCATCTTTTTTCTATTAAAAAAAATTATAATTTTTTTTTTAAACAAATTATTATTTATTTATTTATTTATTGAAAAATACAAATCATACAAAATATTCTAATTTTCTTAAAACAAATTTAATTTTTTAATTTTAAATTTTAAAAATTATTAAAAAAAAATTAAAAGTTAATGTTGGTTTTATTTTTTTAATTAAAAAAACAAAAACAAAAAAAATTGGTGGCCCTCTGCCCAAATTAAACAATTTTAATTTTAATTATAAATATATTTATTAAATTTTTTTTTTTTTTAATATTTATTAATAATTAAAAAAAAATTATTAAACAATTTTTTTTTGTTTTTGTTTTTTATAGAAAAAAAAAATAATAAATAAAATAAAATAAAATAAAATTTCGGCCCACGACCGCGCCACCACCAGGCAGTGGGCGAGCCGTTGGGCGATTCCCAGAATTGCCCAATGGCCCGCCCGCCACCGGTGGTGGCGCTGCCGTGGGCCAATTTTTTTTTTTTAATAAAAAAAAAATAAAAGAAAATTAAAATTGTTTAATAATTTTTTTTTAACTATTAAATATGTTTACTAAATATTTATTTATAAATATGTTTATTAAAAATTATTAAATACATTTTGTTTATTAAATATGTTTAATAATTTTTATTAAAATTGTTTAATAATTTTTTTTTTCAAATAAAAAAATAAAATTTCGTTTAAAAAAAAAATTACATTTAAATTATTTATTTATTTTTTATTTTATTTTATTGATTTATTTATTTATTTTTCTTTCTAAGTAAAGACTAATTCTATTAAAGTAAGAGGAGTATCGTACAATCAGGCTTGCATGCAAGCGAAGCAGAAAAGCAGGCACAACAAAGTGTGTTTGTTGGCACAAGATGACCTTCTAATTTGATGTTGTTGATCAATGAAACCTAAGTAATTGATCGGGTGGGGGGGCGTACCTCAGATTTCGCATTCTCTCCCTCGTACCTCGGCCCTAAGGTCCTCGTTTTTAGAGGGTCAGATGGAAGGGGAAAGAAACTTTCTCCAGGAAGGGAGCCCAAGAAGATAGGCTCCACCTTGCTTCATGGCGAAGAACCAGGAGATGGCTAAAAAGAACATGGAATAACAAAGAACTGGAACTGAGCAGAGAGAACTACCCTGAGGGGGCTGTTACAATTACCCGACTTTTTTTCCCTTTTTCTTGCTAACTTTGACCCATTCAGAGGAGTTTGGCTGAGCTGAAACAAGTTGGAGACTATTCTGCCTAGGCGGCGGAATATCCTTCTCAGAGTCTGAGGATGAAGTGAGATGAGAACGTTTCTGGGATATCTGAGAAACGGAAGTGTTTACTGGATCGTCAAATAAATAATGAAATTTAGATATATATATATATATATATATATATATATATATATATATATATATATATATATATAAAACACTTTTTTTTTTGTAGTTTAAAATGTTTTTAAATTTTATTTTTTTTTAATTGGAAAAGACATTTTTAAAATTTTGATGTTTTTTTAGTTTTTTTTTTTTTTAATTTGAACTTATTTTTGTCTTTTTAGTTTTTTCTAAATATTTTAAATATTAATTTTACTAGTTTTTAATTTTTAATTTTATTTTTTGTTAATTTTCTATTTTTGTTTAATCTAGTTTGTTTTTAATTTTTTTTTTCCTAGTTTTTGTTAATGATTTTTTTAATCTTTTTATTTTTACTTACTTAATTTTATATATATAATTTTTTATTTTATTTTATTCTACTTTTTCTTTTTCTTTTTCGAAATTCTTTTATGGTTTATGAAACAATCTTTTTTTTTAACATTTTTTAATTTATTTTTTGTCTTTTATATATATATTTTTACATTTATTTTTTTAAGTAATCATCATTTTAACCTTAATTTCACTAGTTTTTAATTTCTTTTTGTTAATTTTCCATTTTTTTTAAAATCTAGTTTGTTTTTAATTTTCAATTTTTTTTTAGTTTTTTGTTAATGTTTTTTTAATTTTTCTATTTTTACCTACTTAATTTTATAGTTTTTTTTAGTGTGTTTTTTTTTTTTTTTTTTCTTTTCCCAAATTTTTTTATGGTTTACATATTTGGTTTCTTTTTTTCTTTTTCTTTTTTTCTTTTTAAATATGTTTTTTAAACTATTTATCTGTTTATAATTTGTAATTTTTTTCTAGTTTTTTAATTCTTATCTTTTATAGGTTAATTTTGTTTTTTTTTTTTTTTACATTTTTATGATTGATTTTTATTTTTGATGTTTGATTTTTTTGTTTTTTATTTTTATTTTATGTTTTGTTTTTTAGTATATATTTTTATTTATATTTTGTTATTTGTTATTTTTTATTTTTTTTGTTTTGTGTTTTTTCATTGTTTTAATTTTTGTTTTTTTAATTTTTATTTTATGTTTTCATTATTTTTTGTGAAATTTTAATGTTTTTCGGGGTCATGATAAAATATTTTACGCTATTATTTCGAAATGTTGAAATTTTACCCTTGAAAAAAAAATTGTTATCCCAACAACAACACTTTTCATTTTGAGGGTGTTTTTTGCACAAAATTTACCATTGAAAAATAAATAAATAAATATTATTCAAACATTAACACTTCATTTTGAGGGTGTTTTTTGGACAATTTTTGCACAAAAATTGATTTTCACTGCCATTTTTAAAACATGTTGAAAATTTACCCTAGAAAAAAAAAGGTGTTATTCCAGCATCAACACTTTTCGTTTTTAGCACTGTTTTTGATGTTTTTTCGGGGTTTTTTTGCCAAAGTTCCCGTTTTGAGTTTATAGTTCCCGTTTCAAAGTTTACATTGTTCAAACCTGGAATTCTTATAGATATACCTCCTTTTTCGAATGGGAGAGTCACTTGATCCCATCGAACAAGACTGAATTTTTTGGAATCTTGTTTTCCTCCTTGCCAAAGGAAGCCTCTAGTAATTAGCTCCATTTGTTTGTGTATGCTTGCCAGGGCCAAAATTAAAGCATACTGATATATTGGCAAGGCTGAGAGGAGAGCTTTAATTAAAATTGTTCTGCCTGCTAGATTTAGCCACGTCATCCCCCAACTTTGTATTTTCCCCCTCATTTTTTCAATTTGTTTGTTCCAAACCTCTGACTTAACCACTTCTTTTGCCAGTGGTAAACCAAGATAAGTAAAATGACACCATTTTAACTGAACCGAGATATCCATAATTTGAGAGATCCTCTGCATTATATTAATTGGCACATTCCAAGTGTAGATTCTGCATTTTTTATTATTTAGAAGGCCTCCTGAGACATCAAGAAAGTCATCTAGAACTTTTTTGAACCACCTAGCTATGATACTAGAGGCTCCCCCAATAAGAAGAGTGTCGTCAGCAAAGAGCGAGTGGTTTATTTCTTTAACCCCTCGAGCTATTCTAATGCCTGTAATTTTCCTTTTTTCTCTTTGGCTTTCTAGCTAAATACTCAATGTTTCCGCCATTAAGATGTAGAGAAACTGGGAGAGCGGGCACCCTTGTTTCAAACCTCTAGTGCTTTGAAAATATCTACTTGGCCTTCCATTGATCAATGGAGAAATCCAATGACTGGATATACAAGCCATAAAAATATCTATGAACTTGGGAGAGATGCCGAACTTTTGAAGAGCGACAGCAAGGAAATTATGATTTACTCTGTCAAAAGCGTTGGCCATGTCCAGCTTTATGACCATGCCCTTTTCCTTTCTTTGGATGCTGCTGTGAATGGCTTCTTGAACTACTATTACATTGTTTGTTATCTGTCTTTTTGGGACAAAGCCACCTTGATTTTATGAAATGATGCAAGACAGAATTTTTTTCAGTCTATTTGCCAATATTTTCATGATGATTTTGTAAGAGGAATTGCATAGAGAGATTGGCCTATATCTATCAAAAGAGATAAGATTTGGTTCTTTTGGGATGAGAGCCAAATGGGATGCTTTGGTGTTTTCTCCCACTTTATTTTTTTTTAAAGTGTTTTTGATCATTCTTACTAAATCTTTTTTGATAGTAGCCCAATGGTTCTTGTAGAAAGCAATGGTGAATCCATCCGGCCCAGGAGCTTTTTCCAGGTGCATGCTCCAAATTGCCTCTCTTATTTCCTCCTCTATGACCTGTTTCTCAAGCTCTTTGTTTTGTTGTTAATTTATTTTGCCGTTGATATGCTGAAGGAATTCTTTGTTGTCCACTTGTTGATCCCCTGCTAAGAGGAGGATTTTGTAATAATTATGAGTTGCCTTTTTAATTTCCTCCATTTCCTTTATTTCTTGTCCTTCCACTTGAATTTTATCAATTTGGTTACCAACTCTTCTTATCTTGACTTTTGCCTAATTTCCTCCTCCTCTTGCCCATTTTGCTTGTAAAAATCCAAGAAGATTTCTTTTTCATAAGCATACTCTTGCTCGGTATCTTGCTAATTTTCTTTCTCCTTGCTCCAATTTTCAAGTTTCTTTTGCAGCTCTATTTTTTTTTTTTTGCTTGAGAGCGTTTGCCCAAGCTTTTAGTTCTGATCTTAAATTTTTTAGTTTAGTTTCCCATACGTAATGGGGGGAGCCTATAACAGTGGTTTCCCAGCTTTCTTTTACTAGCTTGCCAAAATCTTCCTTGTTGTCCCAGAGTTTGTTGTATTTGAAAGGAACTGGACCAAGGTTCTCCAACCTATCCAAGATCATCACCATCGGCTTATGGTCAAAGGCTGAAGCATGCACTATTTTGCTTTTGATGGTTGGAAAGGTTGCTGCTATATTCTCTTGAATCAGAATTCGATCTAGTCTTTCCTTTATATTATGTGCTCCCGATTTTTTATTACTCCAGGTGAATTTTCCATTGCTTGGAGGAATGTCAAGAAGTTTGTGCTCTTCTATGAGGTCTTCTAGGGCTGCTCTTGAGGGATCACTGAAGTAATTTCCTCCCATCTTGTCATCAATATGTCGAATCAAACTTAGATCCCCTCCTATAACTAGATTTCTTCTTTGACCTTCTTGTGCTTCTTCTTTTACTGATTCCCAACACAGAGCTTTATCTCTATAGTGGTTTGGAGAGTATATATTTATAAAGGTATACTCTTCATTCGTATTCTTATTTTTTAGATCTGTCTTGACGCAATAATTATTGATTTTTGTTTGACAAGTTCCCATTTTCATTTATTTCACAACGTGCAAATACCACCTGATGCTCCAATGGAGTCCATAGTTGTTCCTTCAAAAAAAATTTGAGTCTTGATCAATTTTTGAACCTCTTGGTTGCTGACTTTGGTCTCTTGGATCATAAGAATGTCTGGCTATTCCTGTTTTATTATGTCTCGTGCTGCATTGATTTTGAAAGCGGAGCCCAAACCCCTGCTATTCCAAGAGACCATAATAATTATTCACTCGATTTATGGTGAGTTCCGCTCTTTTCCTTTTACTGATTTTTCCCCAACTTCCCCTCTATTTGCCAAGGAACGAGTCCATTGGCTGTTGGGTGCCGATGGCCATTTCCTTTGCTGCTACCTCATCTCTTATTTCTTTGTTGGATTTCCTTCCTGCTTTTTTCGACTGGTCCCATGCATGGGTGTTTTCTTTGACTTTTTTTCTAGTGAAAATTCGATCAACAGTGGGTGGGGGGGAGGATAAGCTTTGGCTGGGAGATGAGATGATGGCTAATGCATTGACTTGGGTAGGGGAATGAGGGGATGGTAGGTCTTCTCCCAGAAGTTCAAATGGGTTAGAGGTTGGTTTTGCTGGAGGGTCCATGATGATAGGAGGAATAGAGGTTGAATCAATGTTTTTGAGAGGCTGAGAGGGGTTCGGAGCAGCTTGTTTATTATGGGGCTTCGTTTTTTTTACTTGCTCCCAAGTATCTTCTTGTGTCTCAACATTCTCTACTTCTTTTATTTTCCTACACCTATTTGCAAAATGACTGTATTCATAGCATACCTTGCATTTGAAAGGGATTTGTTTGTAGTCCAGCTGCTGGATGTGAGTCCATTGGTCAACCTTGATTTTTATTGCCTCCGGTAGCCCTTTCCCCAAGTCTACTTCCACGCAGATTCTAGCATATGTGTTGTTATAGACATATTTGGGCGCATCAACCCCAAACTTATATGTCAATGTATTATGGCTCATCAACCCCTAAAAGAGTTTTTTCATACCCTAAAGGAACATAGTCATCTAAATACATCATTCCCCAAAAGTTCCATCTGAGAAACCATCCAGAAATTGCCTAAATTAAACCATACTAACTGCTCCACTGGCAAAGTGCGATGCATACTGAGTGGTACACTGCCAGGGTGCAATGCATACTAATTAGGCCTTCTATAGGGTGCGATGGGTGAGGATGGACAAATGTCCGAGACAGTTTTCTAGGTGGTTGCTCATGGAATCTTCTAGAAACTTCTCCTGTGCCACTTGCCTCTCTGAATTCGCCCAAGGATGAATAAGGGATCTAAGAAATCTCCAATCCCTTCTCTTGTGGAACCAATTGTAACAAGTGGAATGACACTAATCAAACCCCATGGATGACTCACACCCTTGCACACATCTATAAATGGATCCCTCATCCAAGAGATCTAGGGGCTGGAATATTGTCAATTGCAAGGAAGTGTTGATAGTTTGTAATTGAGGAAAGAGCATTATATTTTTGGTGTGATCTTGCTATTCCATGAGGTGAAGAGGGATTGAAGTTGGGAGGATGATGCTGGATCAGAAAATTGGGTTGTAATTCTCCTTTCTATTAATAAAGCTCTTCAAGTTTTCTTCCATATGATTGTGCAATTGTGAATGTTATCATTTGTGAATGCTATCATTTGTTCATTATATATCTAATTCTGTAATGTTTATGTTGTAATAGATCATGATGCTTTGATGGTTCTTTGTTGCTGTACTTGTGCAGGTACTCTCCAAGTGTGTTAAGTACGAGGAGGAGTTACAGGATCTGTCAAAGAGGAGAGAGAGCAAGCAAGGGATTAAGCAGAAGTTCCAGGTTGGTTCCATTATCTTTCTCTTATCTGTTACATATAGAAGAAATCATTGAATTTCTTTAAACTGTTGTTTCTAGGGTAGCTGCCAAACGTAGAGGGCTAGCATTCTTTAAGAATACTAGCTTTCCCAGAAAAAATTGGAGAATCCGCTGGGGAATGAATAGATGTTTGTTTGTTGTTATTGTTTGTTTTATAAACTATAGACAGAGTCTGAAGTCAGACAGGTAGCCTTCGAACTGCTCTTGCTTTATAATTGCATAGTAGATGAATGCTGCTTCTGTCAATTTCTGGTTTAGTTTGTGAATCAAACATTTGACTTACAAGCACATCTAGATGCCCTTTTGGTAGCTCAGTAACCTCTCAAGTCATTCCATCATACTTTTCTCTTTACTGTTCATCAAAGCCCACCTTAACTCATTGAAAACAGCTGCACATCTGAGCCAAAACCCATTTCCGTTGCACTCCCTAGACCATCACACTGTCTTTCACTATAACCTAGTTGCATCACACCTCCCAAGTGTAGTAAGTGTGATGCATCTATGTTTCTGTGAAGCCTAGGTGCGATGACTGACTAAACTCTTTTTCCATTCTAGAAATTGAGGGTTTTTGACCTTGTTTTTAGTTTTGTTTATTTGTTTTGTTGCAAAAGAACAATGCCTCTTTGCTGAAGCTTACTTTCATCACTTAGATCAGCCTCAATTACATTAGGATTAGTGAATGTTTCTGTGTATTTTTTCATCATTTACAATACTTTGTCGAAAATTTGTTTAAATCGATTTGTCGCTTTGGTACAAAAAGTGTCGTAATTGTCATTTCGTGTCGAAAAGAGAAGTGTCGTGAATTCTTCCTTCACTTGATAATTGATTGAACTTTCCTTCATGTATTTGGTTTGATTTGTTTATATTCGAAGTGTCAAAAGAATTTTTATTCAAAATTGAAAAGTGTCGTTGAGTCTTCCTTTCTCTTTTGAAAAAAAAATTGTCGAAAATGTCATTTTGAGTAAAATATTTTAGATCTTTGTTGCATTTAGTTTTCCTTTTTGGCACTTTTCACATTAAGGAGAACAAAAACAAATACATGCATTTGCATTTATCATTTTTTTGGTTTGTGTGCGAAAAAAGGATTTAGGGAATTGCACTAGTGTGTGCTCTTTTCTCTTTGTTCAAAAGAATTTTAATTTTCTTTCCCTAGTAGCTAGGATTTTCATTGTTAAAAATAAACAAAGATTGTTTATCATTGTAGATTGCATTTTAGGAATTTCAAATCATCATCACGCGGTGAACCATTGAAAGGCAAACTCTAAACAAGATCAACTTTAAAATGAATTTCAATGAATCTAACAATGCTTTGGAACTTAACGCAACATATCTAGAGGTCTAGGCTAGAGACGTGTTCCAGCGTCATTAAAACTAGTGGCTATCATTTTCATTGAAGGTTGGGTGATTCCTCCTCCTTGATACGACAAGTGCTAGCACGGACTTGTGCTCCCCGTACCATCGCGTATATATTGGGAGACCACAATAGGCTTATATCCTTTATCCATAGGAAGCTGAGTCTGCCACCTTATTGATCGCAATGCACTGAACACAACATTCAGGAAGATTGACTGCCATACATAAGTCCTTGGTAATTTCTCTTTAATTTATCACCAAGGTGTATATTGCAGTTTTGTGATTGGTTTGGTAATCCCTCTGTCTAGATTTTCCAAAGTAGTCACTTTCGTTCCTTTTCGACTCTTTAAAAGAAAAGGTCCATCTAAGCACTTGTCCTTTCAGGCTCATTAAAAATCGAAGGAGACTAGAGTCATCTTTAGCTTTTTCTCGACTCTTAAAAACTGAAAAGCAAAGTTGTGTCCAAGCGTCATTAAAATTAATTGAATTCAGAATAACATCTTTTTTCCCCTTAATTTTGAGTTTATCAAATAATCTCCAATCGTGGAAGAAAGTCAATCAAAACCCCGTCGTTCACAGAAACTAGCGAGTCAACCGTCTTTGCCTTCGGAAGTGAAGCCAATCCGAGCAAAACGGTCTCGTTTAACTAAGTCCAATTCATCTGGTTTATTTGAAACTTTTGTTTCAACATCGTTAGAGACTCCAGTTACTCCAATTATTTCTGGTACATTTTCTTTTAGGGAAGAAGTTTTGCAGTTACAAGAGGACATTAGAACTGATCCTAGTGTAACGGTAGACACTTCTATACCTGAAATAACTCCATCTAGAGTTGATCCAGAACCCATTTCAATTCAAGCCTAGGCTACAATTGAACCAGTATTTGTTTAAGAACCTCCCTTTGAGACTGAAGTTCATTTACTTGAACATCTAGACGTTGAGTTTTAAAATTCAGAAGGTGTCACCCCTCCAGTATCTGTCACTGCAGAAACTATACCTTCTTCGGCTCCAGAAATATTTTACGGACCTGACGGTCTACCTCTTCCACTTTGTCTGATTACTATAGAGGAGATAGTAGAGGATCCCCCATCTAGTACCCCGTTACATTTTGGAACTGGGATTCATTTGTGTCCTTCTACTCCTGAGTTTGGTTCTTTTAATCCTCCTCCATTGCAAGTTCTTGTCGAATCGCTTGGAGAGCTTTTGGATAGACTAAACATGTCTGAGAAACCATCAACATCTAGGAAGGTGTCATCTGACGCAGCTGCGGTGAAACCTTCTGCTGCTATTCCTACAATGTTTTTTGGTCCACCTGAGTCATATTTATACGGTACACCATCTGTTCCAGCTGGTTATCAATCACTAGCTAGAGTCCACTCACGGGATGCTTTAGCACCATGGTCTACTCCTATGTATTCATCCGGAGTCCCATCTGGTATTTCTTATGTAGAAACGCAGCAATTTGATCCTGCACACCAGTATCAATTTGGGAAAACCAGTCTTCAAAGACTGATATATCCTTTAAACACTGAACTGCCGCCATATGGAGGGCAATATGCCTTTTCACTGTTACCTCCTGGGGAACAACCATATGAGAGTTTCCAACAAAATTCAGGTCAAACTGGAATTACATCTAGTGGTTGGATACCAATACCGCCAAAACAACCAAGGGTTGTATATCCAATGCAACTGATCCAACTTGTGTCGAATATTCCCATTACACCTGCTATTACGACTGTGTCGCAAACACAAGCACAGCCTGTTGTGTCTCAACCTCAACCTGCTCCTTCTTCCTTGCAACCCCAAGTTTCGAGGCAGAAGACTCAATTCTCTCAGGTTGGGATACAACAGCCACTTGTCTCTACAGCTCAACCATAACCTCAGGCTAGTGCTTCTTTATCTGGAATGACTCAGGCATCAATGGCTATGGTCAATCTGCAACTTGGTCAATTCCCCAGTATTGGGCAACAAAAAATGGTCCAACAACTATGGCTGGCACAATACCAACAACCACAATTCCAGCAAACCCAACCTCAGTTTGGACTTGGTTTACAAGCTCAGACTGGATTTGGTCAATATCAAGCCTACTGAGGACCTAAGCAACAAGGCTTTGTAGGTTATGGATAGCTGCGTTTTCAAACCGGTTATCAACAACCACACTATACTGGTTATGCCCAACAACCTTATCAAAGTTACTAGCAAAGACCTACTGCTGAGGCGATTCCATCTTATCCTGGGTATGCTCCACCCAACCTGAATCAGTAGTTGCCTTTTGTAGCAACCCTAGAATTAGCATATTTGAACTGGCTGACAAATGATCCAATTGCATACGCCCCTTGGTGGTCGGCGATTCTTCATAAACTCCCCTCTGATATTCCTAAATTCAATGGAAATCCAAGTGAATATCCATCGAATCACGTAATGAATTTTCATTTGTGGTGCTCATCTAACACCCTGAATGATGATTCGATTAGACTTCACCTTTTTCAGAGAACGCTCATTGGTCCAGCAGCGAAATGGTATATTGAATTTCCTAGAGCTTTTTTTGATAACTTCTCCATCCTTGCCACTACTTTTCTAACCCACTTTCAGCTACCCATTAGGTACGAAATGGGAACAGAACTCCTTACCAAATTTAAATAGACCACGTCCACTCACATATCTGATCATATTCATGAGTGGCGGCATCGTTGTCGAATGGTAAAGACGTATGTTCCTGATCAGCTTTTAGTTGAGTGGTTTATTAAGTCCTTATTGCCATCTATCACTGAGGACGTGGCGAAAGGAGGGGTTGTCACTGAAGAGCAAGTAGTTGCTCATGCCCAATATTTAGATTTCATTTATACAAAATCTGGCACACTCTACGACAAAATTCCTGACTCTCCTAGACCAGTTTTTTTCATTCCACCTCCTCCTAAATCAAGTAGGGACAACACAAACTGCAAGAAGTCCATCTGGTCAAGCTCTTGTTGTTTCTAGTCAAAATGCAAATGAAAATTCTCTTGCCTCGGAGATTAATGTCGTGTCATCTGACAAAGGCAAGAATCCAAAGCAAATAGGGGGCAAGAAGAAAGGGAAAAATAATAAGAAGAAACAAGAGAACTCCACTCCTGAAAAATCATCTGAAAACCCTACTGCGACAAGGAAACCTCCTCATTATCCATGTTTGATATGTAATGAAGAGAATTTTATGAGAGATTATCCACATCGATCTGAGGTTTCAAAACTTTTGAAGGCTTCGAATGCCTCAGCAGAGTTGACTGATCCGTTTCCAAACCCAGAAACTAATCTGGTTGCTATTGATAATTCTTCCACCTCCCAAGTGCTTATGCTATCCATCGAAAACAAGAAAAATGATGTTTTGATATCGACAAGGAATAAAGATTATGGGAATCCATCATCGTCAAACAACCAGGCTACTGATCAACTTAGTGGTTCGACAACGACTTCACTAGAATTTGTTCCATCCATTATCCCTGAATTAACTATAAAACCACCAAAGGGAGTCGTACATAAATCGACATTTAATCCTCGTGCTCGAGCTACTCAGAATTATAATATAGTGGAGGATCTGGCTCAATCGCCATCTGCTATGTCGACACTTGAGGTATTGCAAAATTGTCCCTCCCAAAAGCAGGCTTTGTTATCAGCAATAGGTGGGATCGATCCAACGGATTCCAATCTTGTGGCCTTTAATCATAAAGGATATACACCTCAGTTACTGGCCCAAATCGCTTTCCTTATACAAGTAAAAGCCCTCAATAAAAATGTTCATCAAGCCATCATTGATGAGGGGGCATCTACCTGCATTATGTCAATGAGTCGCTGGAAAACTCTTGGTTCACCACCCTTGTCATGATCACCAACAAAATTAAAAGTATTCGATGGAAGAAAATACACTCCATATGGGATTTTAAGTAACTTGCAAGTTGAACTGGGGGGCGAGACAATAGATATTGAAGTCAAGGTCATTGATGGACTCCTTGACTACAATATTTTACTAGGAAGGCCCTGGGTTTATGCTATGGCTGTCGTTGTGTCTACATATTTTAGAAAGATTGCATTTCCCTTCCAAGGTGGAATCACAATCATTGACCAACTAGCCTATTTTTCTAACAGTTCACAAACTACTGGAAGCATTCCATTGATCCATGTAAGTTCACAATCGCTTCAAAATTTTGGAGTAGGTCTCCTAAAAGACCCTTCCTTAATGGGTACTTTTGCCCTCCTGTCTCCATCTAGTTTCGCGGAAGTGGCCATAGCAGAAACCTATCATATGATATCTTCTACATCATCTGAGTTTAAGAAGAGTTCCGACCATTCTGATAGTGAGGATCATCGTGAGGTGTTGCCACTAAGCCCCATTGAATCTTTGTAGCAATCAATTTTCTGGGCTTATGCGGTAAACCTGAATCAACACTCGACGAGTGTTTGGGTGGATAGGTCTTTAGAATATGGTACCTCTTCTGATCCTTATTCTCGGATACATTCTACAGACGAAGGAATCAACCAATCAATGATGATAGGAGAGATGTTGTGGGAATATTATCATCATCATTCCCACCTTCGAGATAACAATGAAGATTATTCAAACGACCTCAATCATCCTTCAATTATTGATTTTTTATTAAATTCTGTAAATACAGTAGATTCTGAGTGAAATTTGTCCAACATTGAAGACACTATCGCTATTAATATTTCGACCAAACCTAATGTTGTAGAGAATATTCACGTTGGAAAATCGTGTTCTCCATCAGAACTAGAAGATTACTATGCTCTTTTTCGCGAATTCAGAGATGTCTTTGCATGGTCATATGAAGAAATGCCAGGCATTGACTCAAGAATTGTTGAACATGAAATCAAGATGTATCCAGATGTCAAACCAGTATGACAATGGCTTCGACCTGTTCATCCGAAGAAAGCCACTGCCATTAAAGAAGAGGTTGAAAAACTTTTGCGTGCTGGCTTCATTTACCCTGTTCCTCTCACTGATTGGGTATCGAATATTGTTCCTGTGATGAAAAAACAAGGAACGATTAGAGTGTGTGTCGATTATAGGGATGTAAATCAGGCATGTCCAAAAGATAACTATCCTACACCCTTTATCGACCAAATTATTGATGAATGTGCCGGATGCGAAATATTTTCATTCATAGATGGATTTTCTAGATACAATCAAATCAATATCCACCCACAGGACCAGTCAAAAACTACATTTATATGTCCATGGGGCACATTCACATATTGTAAATTACCTTTCAGTTTGAAGAACATAGGGGCGACATTTCAGAGGGCAATGAATTATGCCTTCCATGACATCAAACACATCATTCAATCATATGTCAACGATATACCTGCTCATTCGCGAAAATGGACTGATCATCCGCAGCATTTGAGAGCCATATTTTTCTTGATTGCTTGGTTTTGTAGTTTCTAAGGATGGAATTCAACTCGACCCATTTAAGGTTCAAGCAATTCTTGACATGCCTCCACCTTCAAATTTGCTTCAGATTCAGAGACTCCAAGGGAAAGCTAACTTTCTGAGGAGGTTCATTCCACAATATGCTAAGCTCGTTAAAGGTTATATATGTCTTTTGAAAAAAGGGGTACCCTTCCATTGGGATCAGGTTGCGCAAGGTTCCTTTGATGCTTTAAAAGATTCCCTGATAAAAGCATCATTAATGTATGCTCCTGACTATCAAAAGACTTCAACCTGTATCTCACTGCTGCAGATACAACCATCGCTATGGTTTTAGTGCAAGAAGATAACGGAATTGAACATCCTATATATTATTTAAGTCATAATCTTAATGATACAAAAAGAAAGTACTCTTTTGTTGAAATGTTTGCTTTAGCAACCATTCAATCAGTACAGAGATTTCGACACTATGTACTATTTTGAAAAACTACCATTGTGTCAGATTGCAACCCTATGACATATATTTTGTCACGTTAATTGCTGGGGCAAAAATATTCCAAATGGATAGCCATTTTGCAGGAGTTTGATCTGGAATTCACCAATCCAAATCAAAAAAGTCTCTCGTCTTTGCGGAGTTACTTTGTGACCTTCCCTCGTCATCCAATGATTTAACATCCCAAGCATCAATCGTGGACGAGACTCTGTTTCTGATATCCTCAAGTGATCTGTGGTATGGGGATATACTGGTCTATCTCCAAACCCAAACTTTTAGGCCTAACACCTCTCGCTCTGAACAGCGACGTACTTGATACCAAGCCAAAGACTATCTGATCATTGGTGATACATTTTACCGTTGTGGTGTCGATATGGTTTTACGAAGGTGCCTCACGGATGAGGAGGCTAAAAAAGTTTTAAATGATTTTCATTCAGGTGCTTGTGGGGGGCATCAATCTAGTTATGCTACTGCACAAAAGATCTTACAAGCTGGTTACTTCTAGCCCACCATATTCAAAGATTGCATAATTGCAGTCAGAAGTTGCCATGCTTGTCAGATTTTTTATCGCAAAACCAGATTACCACCTGCACCACTGCATCCAGTCATTGCTGTTGGCCCATTCGCTAAATGGGGCATTGATTTCATGACATGTAACCCCACCTCGGCCGGGGGGCATGGGTATATTATAGTCGTTGTCAACTATTTTACAAAATGGGCCGAGGCGATGCCTACATTGAACAACAGCGGCGAAACAACTGCTCTTTTCTTTTTCAATCATGTAGTTTCTAGATTTGGTGTACCACAGGCTATAGTCACAGATCATGGGTCACATTTTCGCAATCACATGATGATTAAATTAACTGCCAAATTAGGACTGTCCCATGATAGTTCTACTCCATATTATCCACAGGCTAATGGACAAGTTGAGGCAATCAACAAAGTCCTTAAGCGCATGCTACAAAGAATGATTGGAGTCCATAAACAGAATTGGAATTTAATCCTGTACTAAGCTCTGTGGGCATATAGGACTTCGGTGAGAAATGCTACCGGATTTATGCCGTTTTAGTTGGTGTATGGTCTAGAAGCAGTCTTACCAATTCAGTGCGAAATCTCCTCCCTCAAGCTTGCAATCGATCTGCTTCCTGAAACTTTTGAAGAAGAGGCTCATTTATTGGAATTAATCCATCTAGATGAAACCCGTCGTGATGCCGCGTTGGCTAACAAAGCAGATAAGAAATGCATCAAGGTGCAATATGACAAAAATGTCAAGCCTCGTGTCTTCTCAAAAGGTGACCTGGTCTTGCTTTACGATCAGGATTCTGACAAATTAGGAGCAGGTAAATTTGAACCAATATGGATAGGCCCTTACATTGTTAAACGAGTATTGACAAAAGGGGCCTACGAGCTAGTCGATTATGATGAGATTTCATGGTCGCAACCCCAAAACGGGTTGTATATTAAATGTTACTATGCTTGATTAAGTGTAGTAAACTCATTGTACGTATGCTTTTATTGCATTTGAGTGTTTTATTTTAGAGTTGTCATTTTGGTTAGGTAATCTACTTCACAATTGTTGCAGATGTTAGACTTTTTGGAACCATTTGTTGGGTATGCCGATGGAGCTAGTCGTAGTACGCAGAACCTATCTTCTGTGGCCTAGGCCATCTTCGCTCCAAGCGGCGAGTTAGTGAGTTTCAGGGGGATATGTATTGGTCGATCAACGAACAACATCGTTGAGTATAGCGCGTTGATTGAACTTCTCTCTGATGCCATTTCACATGGCATACGCTAACTCGTTGTCAGGCTAGATTCACAACTCATCATTCTACAGCTTATTGGCATTTATTCCGTTCGGAACCCAGCTATTTATCGCATGTTCCTAAGAGTTAGGATTTTGGAAATACATTTTGATTCCATTCAATATCAACACATTTCCAAAAACTTAAACACATTAACTGATTCATTAGCAAACTATGTGTTAAATAGACATTTGCAGCATTTGTAAAGAAAGCATTTCACATCAACATTTGCATTAGGATTTCATCACTTAGCCAAAATAAAACTCCAAAAATCAAAAGTAGATAGCTATTTATAGTTTTTACAAAATGTTTTGTGTCCAAGACAAAATCGTTCATCTAACCAAGAAACTCAAAATGAATGCAGAAAAACATCCTAGACTAGTGATGCTGGTGATAACATGTCACCGCCTGTGCTATCATGCGCAGGAGCCTAGTCCAACGACTCGATACACCAGTAGTATGGTGCTATAACCTCAAAAGTAACTCATCAGTCCTGACATCCTGAATTCCGAGAGTGAGGCTCTCGATCTGATCCTACACCGCTGCCAGGGTCTCTGATATGTCTACATCTCGAAGGATGGCCCTCCCTATAGCCTTTCCTGCTGCAACGTCATCTACTTCCCGTGGGCATGCCACTGGTCACACTGGTCCAATATCTACACACACATATGAGTTTGATTAGTCTTGGTAACATCAAAAACATAAAAACATTATAAAACTGAAAAAACAAAGATGTGGTCGAATCATTTTACCTATAGCACTCCATTTCTCACCAGCTGGTAAAGCCAAATCCGGATCACCTCGGAAATCCATCCCGACATATGGATACTCTACAAACACCATCTCCTGGCAGTTGAACCACTAGAAAAAGGTGTCTAAGACGGAGATCTGTGACTGGCTGACATGTCTATCCATAAGGTCCACCCATCTCTGCATCCGTGGTTCCCTCGATGCAGGCAATCCAAGTGAAATGTTTTGAGGTTGCATCAGTGGAATTATTTCCAAAGCAAAAGCAGTTAATATGGATCCATAACCAAAGTTCTTGGTTCTTCCATTCTTTACTTTGGACAGTTGTTCTTTTATGACAGGAAGTATCGCCTCACACCAATTGAACACCTTCGGTTCCAGGCATTCCAGGGCATACTGCATGTAAGATCTGTTTGCTAAATGTAAGGCCACGCTGCCAGCCAATCTAGAAAAGGTAAATAAAATGGTCCTCAAAGGTCGATCAGTAACATCCCAGATATTAATCTTACCATCTCTACTGGGTTGAGATCCATCCCTGTAGAACTGATGAATGTAATATTTCACAGATTCGCCCCCACGAGCAAATCCTGATAGTGAAAGAGGGGCACCACACCTCAACAATCCCGTCAGAAAATAAATATCCTCGACCATGAAAGGAATAGATTTACCTCTGATCTGGAATACCTGGTCAATAGGATCCCAAGCATTGAGAAAATACTGCAACAAACTGATCTGTTGTCTCATGCTGGATATGCGAAAGAACTTCAGTAAACCACAGTTTCTTAATGCATCCATTGTGCCCTGGTCATGTAAAGAAATCATATCCTCCTCTTCATGTTCTCGTTCATGCCATGTGACAACCATCTTGATCCAACAAATATCTGAAATGCAAACAATAGATGAGTTAGGATCCAATTTTGAGCAAAAACAGGTAAAAATTTGATGAAAAACACTGTGTAAAGTTACCTTTCTGCGCCCATCACACCCTGCCTTTGGGCAAGGTGAGATGCATACTGACTAGCCTGTTGGCAGCTCAGTATGCATTGCACCTTTCGATACTAGCTAGGTGCGATGATTGAGGAACGAAATCTTTAAACCCCAGGGGCCCAGAAAAGTGAAAAAACTTGCTCAGAATCAAGAAAAGATGGAATGAAAATGAAGAGCTTAAGGATAGCTCCTACCTGGTCCTGACGGCACAGAGAATGGTCCATAGGATCTCCCAAAATTGACTGGTGAAATTTGAGGGGGAAAACTACTCCAGAGCTCCAAAATCCCAAATTTGAAATGAAATGATGAAAATGAAAGGTTAAAACTACTTTTTATGTTTACTATTCATGTACTTCAAAATGAAATGTTAGTTTTAGTTCATTTTTCGTCCACATATATATATATATATATATATATATATATATATATATATATATATATATATATATATATATATATATATATATATATATATATATATATATATATATATATATATATATATATATATATATATATCTTTCTAATCAATTTGATGGAGTTTTGAGCAGGTTGAACGACTGATGAAAGAATCTGATGTGCTAAACAGTGAATTGAACATCTTTGACCCTCAAGCATAGTTTTTCGTTTCAACCTTGTGTAAAAATGAAACTGAAGCCAAGCATAGTTTGTTCATTTCAAGCTTGTGTAAACATGAAACTGAATCCAAGCATAGTTCCCAATGGTTCAAGCTTGTCTAAAAATGAACCCATTTACAACTAATTAACCTTTGTGATTTCCATTCTATCAACCTTTTGAACCTTGGTTGTGTACATCCCATCACCACCATCCCTTTGGCCGATCATACACTTTCACTTGGTTGTTTTACCCTTTTTGAGGAACAGTTGCAATGAGTGGTCTTATTAGCCAACCTCTTCACACAAATCAACATGTTTTGAGAAGTTCCAACATCACCGGAACTAGTTGCTACCCTAGACACCACTCGTTCCTCAAAATAGAGTCCTCTTTAAACCCTTTTCAGACTCATTAAATATGAAAAGATTGTCGAGCGCTTGTCTTTTCCAGCTCGTTAAAGTATTGGAAATGTCATCCCTCCTATATTATTTTATCCTTTTTCGGACCTGAGGGATTATTTTATGAAAAAGAACTTATGGAGTTTTCTTTTCGTCCCTTTTCAAACTCTCTAAACATGAAAAGGACCGAGTTATCCTTGTCGTTAAACTCATTAAAACAATAGCGACAAACTTGTCCATCTAGATGAGACCAAGTTTCACTGTCGCTAGACTCGTTAAAACATTAAATAGCGACAGGTTTTCCCAAAGGGTGAATTATAGAACAAGCATATGTTATCCTCCTCAAGCTTGACAAAAATAAAGAGGTACTGGTCAGCAATGACTAGGGAAAAAAGGGAAGAAACTTGAAGAATTTATGGTAGCAAGTCACTCTTGAACATGACACATCCACTTCATCACCATTATTGATTTGGGTTGGGTTATTCCGTTCACCGATCATCTCACCATTGTTCTTTCATACCATCCATATTTTGGGGTTAACGCTACCAATTCATCTCAATGTCACTGACATGTTCAAGAGAAGTCATTCAGTTGAGAAATCACCATCTAGTTAATGTCCCATACACTGCAATACCTCCAACCTTCATTTTTTCATGACCACCATTCCTGAACCTTGTGTCATTAGTTCATTTCACCTCTAGAAATCATTTGCTTCATTTCATGTCATAGATGTGGAATATCAAGGCCCTCCTACGACGAGTCACTTCTTGTTGAAATCAGCTCATTATCCAAGAAGTTGACTTAGAAACAACCCTTTCAGTGCTTTGAAGCTTGCATACATCAATGGAAAGTTTCTCACTTCCGACGACAGGTTGACATCAATGGCCTTCGATCGAAAGATTTTGCATGGTGTTCGACATCGGATCATATATTCACACCACGTGAATTGTAGTGTAGTACCTTGAGGGTCATTATCATAATCGGTGATTCCTCTCACGTCTGTTAACAACTCACATCATTGGCTAGTAATCAGGCGATGTATTTCCATGTTCGACTTCAAAACATCTCTTCACATGGATTGACTTGTACATCGAGCGAATATTGAACAAGTTTGAAGACCCCGTATCTAGTTTCATCCATCCAGGATGTGATATATTCAGGGATATAAAAACATCAAATGTACAAAGGCTCTGCATAGATAGTCATCCTAACCATGGATGATGACTCTATATCTAAAGAATCACCAGTCTGTATTTACAGACGACTATCTGATCTATGTACATGAAATGAATTTATAAAGCTAAGCATGGGAATGCCTCCCTCAGCTAGATCATGAAAATTATATTATGATGATATATTTTATTGTAACTTATGCAGGTCACCTTCCAGTTCGAAAACTCGGATCCTCATGATAAAGCATTTCACATGACATCAATATTTACGACTTCATGCTTTAGGGGGCAACTATTATAGACATATTTGGGCACATCAACCCCAAACTTATATGTCAATGTATTAGGGTTCATCAACCCCTAAAAGAGTTGTTTCATACCCCAAAGGGACATAGTCATTTGAATACATCATTCCCCAAAAGTTCCATCTGAGAAACCATCCAGAAATTACCTAAATTGAACCATACTGACTGCTCCACTGGGAAAGTGCAATGCATACTGAGTGGTACACTACCAAGGTGTGATGCATACTGATTAGGCCTTCTATAGGGTGTGATGGGCGAGGATGGACAAATGTCCGAGACAGTTTGCTAGGTGGTTTCTCATGGAATCTTCTAGAAACTTCTCCTGTGCCACTTGCCTCTCTAAATTCGCCCAAGGATGAATAAGGGATCTAACAAATCTCCAATCTCTTCTCTTGTGGAACCAATTGTAACAAGTGGAATGGCACTAATCAAACCCCATGGATGACTCATACCCTTGCACACATCTATAAATGGATCCCTCATCCAAGAGATCTAGGGGTTGGAATATTATGAATTGCAAGTAAGTGCTGATAGTTTGTAATTGAGAAAAGAGAATTGTATTTTTGGTTTTATCTTGCTATTTCATGAGGTGAAGAGGGATTAAAGCTAGGAGGATGATGCTGGATCAGACAACTAGGTTGTAATTCTCTTTTCTATTAATAAAGTTCTTCAAGTTTTGTTGGGTCCCTATAATACTAGTGATTACCCCAACACTATTGTAGTTATACCCCTTATTAATATTCTTGTGCCCCTATTGCCCCCATATTGTTATTACTGTGCCCCATAGAATCCCTCTATTGTTATTTTTGTGGCTTTATATTATTATTGTTAGGTTGGTTGGATTAAATTGTGACTCCTTAGACTCCTATATATAGAAAGGAGGTTTTGTCATTTGAATCATCCAAGAATTGTTCATTTATGTAATGTAAAGGAGGTTTCCCCCTCGAAGAGGCTGAATTATAAGGCGTTGATCCATCTTTTCTATCTTTTCTTGAGCTGGTTTCATAACATTTGGTATCAGAGCTTTGGATTCTAGGGTTTCGCTGCTCCAAACAGGTCATCGTGGAATTTTCGCTATAACGTTTTTTCTGCGATGTTTCAGAAGTTACAAAAAAAACCCATTTGAGAAGAAATCACACTGAACCTCGGGTCCAAATTTCAGAGCTTTTCGCACTATATTTGCGGAGATATGATCTGAGGAAGTTGGTATTTTTGCAGACTCCTGAATTACATTCCAAACAGGTGACCTAGGGAAAATCGTCATAACTTTCTCTCTAGGGATCGGATTGAAATTTAGTAAGAAGGTACAGAAAGAGGATGGACTGTAGTTTCTTGTATGCATTTTTTAGATCCAAAGGTCGAAACAGTGACTTGTGCCACGTCGTACAAGTTCGCTCTACTGAACTAGTCTATAATCAAGTCACTGTGGGAGATTTCGCATAACTCTTCCTTGGAGAATCCAATTTGGGTCAGACTTGTGGCATTGGAAAGAGGACATAGAGGGCTACTACAGGTCACAAATTCAGAACTAGATGATCGAAAAGTACAGAGATACATCAGAGGCAATATCGAGCTCCTACAAAGTGAAAAAAGGTGTGTAGATTTTCTTAAATTTTTGCTTAAGATCAGTTTGAAAATTATTTTGAAGGAATTATTATCGGTAACTGATGCCCCGAGGAAAGAAAATGCAAACACCTAGTAAGGAACCTGAAAGCTCTAGCATGACTCATGAAGAAGAGGAAGAAATGCTACATGATATATCAAAATTACAAGAACAAGTGCAACAAATGTCACGCTCACAAAAGCTAACAGAAGCTAAGATAAATGGCATGGAATCTAAGATAAAGGGTGTGGAAGCTAAGATGGATGATTGGAAGATAGATTTGAAGACAGACATGGAAGAATTGAAGATAGATTTGAACACAAACTTGAAGATAGGCATAACAGATATGAAGACAGATTTGACAAATTTTCTACAAGAAATACTTACTAATGGTGAAAAGGTAGTAAAGGAAACTCATGATGAAACAAAAGAAATGTTAATCATGATTCATAGACTCTAATGTTGGATCGAAGACTCACCATATTCCAAAAATCGATATGAGGAAGTTTGATGGCAAGGATCCCACCACATGGATATTACAGATGGAGCAATTCTTCGATCTCAATAATGTGCAAAAAACACAAAAGGTACGTATGGCAACTTTATATTTGGAACCAAATCAGTTTGTATGGTATCAATGGCTTTGCTCTCGTAAACAATTTATCACTTGGGAAATTTTTACGGAAGAATTGATAGCACATTATGAGGATACAAAAAGCAACACTTTTTTTAGCCAATTGATAAGTCTCAAACAAAAGGGTTCAATAATGGAGCACATTGAGGAGTTCCAAAAATTGAACATAAGGGTAAAAGATATTCCAGAGGAGCATAGGATTGATGTGTTCATAGGGTCTTTAAAGGATAATATCCAACATGATGTTTGCCTTTGGGAACCTGATTCATTAGAGAAGGCATTCAGGTTAGCAAGAAAAATGGAAAGCAAAATTATGGCAACCAGGAAGCATACCACTCACAACTATAAAGACGGAAGTGTTGTTGCCCCTAGTCTTCCACAACCTATAAGGTTGACACCACAACAATTGGAAGAAAAAAGAGCAAAAGGGCTTTGTTACAGTTGTGATAGCAAATACACTAAAGGTCATAAGTGTGCTGAGAAGAAATTATTCTACATAGATTGTGAAGAGGAAGAAGAAAAGGAGCAAGAAAGGTCAAAAGAAGAGGATATACTCCAGGAACAAAGCCTAGATGAAGAACAAATAAATCCGACCATATCTTGTAATGCATTGGCGGGAATTACCACTCCTCAAACCATCAAGATAGAAGGACAAATCAAGAAGAAAAAGGTAATAGTGTTGATTGATTCAGGAAGCACCCACAATTTTATTCATTGTAGGGTAGCAAAAGAATTGAATTGCTTCCTATATCCAGCACCAGAGTGTCAAGTGATGATTGCAAATGGAGGAACAATAAATTTCTCTGGAAAGTGCCATAATATCAAGCTATCCATGGGAGAATATGTATTGACTAGCCCAATGCTTTCCATTCCAATGGGAGGTGCTGATGTTGTACTAGGAGTCCAATGGCTACAATCCTTGGGTACAATAGCTTTTAATTTTCAAGAACTTTTCATCAAATTTTCTATGGAAGGAAAGGAAGTTGAATTAAGGGGTATTGCAGGGAAACCAGGAAAGATAATCAGCTCTAATGGTATGACAAAGCTTCTAAAAAAGGAGCAAAGAGGTGTAATTGCACAATTATGTTCGCTAGATGTTTCCACATTGGAATCATCTATTTCTCCAGATCTCCAAAAAGTCCTGGACAATCATTCCAAGGTATTTGAGACTCCCAAAGGTCTCCCACCTATGCGTGATCATGATCATGCTATTCATCTGATTCCAGGAAGTGTTCCTCCAAACATCAGGCCGTACAGATATCCCTATGTCCAAAAGAGTGAAATTGAACGTATGGTTGCAGAAATGCTAGAGGCTGGTATAATTCAACCGAGTCAAAGTTCTTTCTCTGCTCCAGTAGTATTGGTGCACAAGAAGGATGGATCATGGCGCATGTGTCCGGATTATAGGGAGCTCAACAAGCTCACTATTAAAGATAAGTTCCCCATTCCTGTCATTGATGAATTACTGGATGAATTGCATGGATCAATTTACTTCACCAAGTTGGATCTTCGTTCAGGATATCATCAAATCAGAATGAAGATTGAAGACATTCCGAAAAAAACATTTAGAACTCATGAGGGTCATTATGAATTTTTGGTCATGCCTTTTGGCCTTACCAATGCACCTTCAACATTTCAAGGTTTGATGAATTCAATTTTCAAACCATTCCTTAGAAAATTTGTGTTAGTATTTTTTGATGATATACTAATCTACAGCAAGTCTTGGAAGGATCATGTTGAACATGTTGACAGGGTGCTACAACTATTGGAGGAGAAACAATTATATGCAAAAAGATCCAAATGTTTCTTTGGAGTCCAGGAGGTGGAATATTTGGGTCATATTGTATCTCATGAAGGAGTTAAGGTAGACCCTAGCAAAATTAAAGCCATTAAGGAATGGAAAATCCCCACATCCATAAAGCATCTGCGAGGATTTCTTGGGTTGACAGGGTATTATCGCAAGTTTGTTAAGAATTATGGGAGAATAGCAGCACCTCTAACAACATTATTGAAGAAAGATGCATTTTCATGGACTCCGGAAGCAACAAAGGCCTTTGAACATCTTAAAGAGGCAATGTGCCAAGCACCGGTCTTAGCTACACCGGACTTCACAAAAACCTTTATTGTGGAATGTGATGCTTCAGGAAATGGAATTGGTGTTGTTCTAATGCAAGATGAAAGACCCATTGCTTTTGAAAGTCGTCCAATCAAGGGAAAGTTTTTAAGCAAAGCTATTTATGAGAAGGAAATGTTGGCAATACTCCATGCACTTAAGAAATGGCGACCCTACCTAATGGGAAGACACTTCAAGGTAAAAACGGATCATGATAGCCTTAAATACTTTTTAGAACAAAGATTATCCTCTGAAGAGCAACAAAAGTGGGTCACAAAGATGTTGGGTTATGACTTTGAAATCATCTACAAAAAAGGGAAGCAAAATGTGGTGGCAGATGCACTCTCAAGAAAGGATGAGGATGTGGAAGCATTGTTGTGTGCCATTTCTATTATCCAACCAGATTGGATAAACGAAGCAAGGGAGGAATGGAAGAATGACGAAGAAGTGTGGGCACTTATTCGAAAGCTACAACAAGATTCCAGTACGTCTGATACATTTAGCTGGCAAAATGATTCGTTATGGTACAAAGATCGCTTATACCTCTGTAAGAATTCCCAGCTAAAACAAAAGATTCTTATGGAATTGCACACTTCTCCCTTAGGAGGGCACTCAGGATTTTTAAAAACTTACCACAGGGTTAAGAAGGAATTTTTTTGGGATGGCCTTAAATCAGATATTCAAAAGTTTGTGGCGGAATGTTTGGTTTGCCAACAAAATAAAGTTGAAACAATTAAGACACCGGGTCTATTACAACCTTTATCCATTCCAAGCCAACGTTGGGAGGAGGTTTCAATGGATTTTATCACAGGTTTACCCAAGTCTGAGGGAAAGAGTGTCATCATGGTGGTAGTTGACAGACTTACCAAGTATGCACACTTTTGTGCATTATCACATCCATTTAAAGCCAGTACAGTTTCTACTGCATTTATGGAAACAATTCAAAAGCTACATGGAAACCCAAAGATTATTGTAAGTGACAGAGATCCCATTTTCACTGGAAATTTTTGACAGAATTATTTTCTTGTCTTGGTACTCAGTTAGCTCATAGCTCATCTTATCATCCTCAATCTGATGGGAAAACTGAGATAGTAAACAAATGTTTGGAAGGATATCTTCGTTGCTTTGTATCTGATAAAAAGACACAATGGGTCAAATGGTTGCCTCTGGCTGAATGGTGGTATAACACTTCCTTCCATACAACAACAAAAATGACCCCATTTATGGCACTTTATGGGTATCAACCACCATCCATCACATCATATTTAAGAGAAAATTCTAAGGTTCAGGCAGTGGAACATCACATCGAACATCAACAACAAGTCCTCCAACTCTTAAAGGATAACCTCGTGTTGGCACAAAATAGAATGAAACAACAGGCAGATCAACATCGCAGTGAAAGAAGTTTTGATGTAGGTGATTGGGTATTCCTACGGCTACAACCATATAAGCAAATGTCCCTCAAGCAAGCTAAGAAGGATAATAAATTATCACCAAAGTATTATGGTCCGTACAAGGTGTTGCAAAAGATTGGTACTATGGCATACAAATTGGAGCTTCCTGCAGCTTCTCGATTGCACCCAGTTTTCCATGTTTCATGTTTAAAGAAGGTTATAGGCGACAAGCTCCCAGTTCAAACAATATTTCCAGAACTTGACGAGGAAGGAAAAATTATATTGGAACCAGAAGCAGTCACAGAAACAAGAACTCGACAGCTACGAAATCGATCAATTTCAGAGTATCTTATCAAGTGGAAGAACTTATCCGCTGAAGATTCCACATGGGAGGATGAGAATTTTATGCAGAAGTATCCAGAACTACTCAAGCGTTGAGGACAACACTTTTTTGAAGGAGAGGGGCATGTTGGGTCCCTATAATACTAGTGATTACCCCATTACTATTGTAGTTATACCCCTTATTAATTTTGTTGTGCCCCTATTGCCCCCATATTGTTATTACTGTGCCCCATAGAATCCCTCTATTGTTATTTTTGTGGCTTTATATTATTATTGTTAGTTCGGCTGGATTATATTGTGACTCCTTAGACTCTTATATATAGAAAGGAGGTTTTTTCATTTGAATCATCCAAGAATTGTTCATTTATGTAATGTAAAGGAGGTTTCCCCCTCGAAGAGGCTGAATTATAAGGCGTTGATCCATCTTTTCTATCTTTTCTTGAGCTGGTTTCATAACAAGTTTTCTTCGATATGATTATGCAATTGTGAATTTTATCATTTGTGAATGCTATCATTTGTTCATTATATATCTGATTCTGTAATGTTTATGTTGTAATAGATCACGATGCTTTGACGGTTCTTTGTTGCTGTACTTATGCAGGTACTCTCCAAGCATGTTAAGTACGGTGTGGAGTTGAAGGATCTATCAAAGGGGAGAGAGAGCAAGCAAGGGATTAAGCAGAAGTTCCAGGTTGGTTCCATTATCTTTCTCTTATCTGTTACATATAGAAGAAATCATTGAATTTCTTTAAACTTTTGTTTCTAGGGTAGCTTCCAAACCTAGAGGGTTAGCATTCTTTAGGAATACTAGTTTTCCCAGAAACAGGCGTGCATGTTATCTTTTGGATCACATCTGTCTATATACTTTCCAACCGCATTTCCGATTTCTTTCATCGACTCATCGCCCCAACAGTGGAGGGGAAGATGTGGCAATCTGACCCAAACTGGTACAGCCCTTGGGATGTCCGTGTCTGGGTCAAAATCTGGTGACCATCTATTTAGATATAAGCCTCTAGAGTCCATAAAGTAAGGTCCATTTCTGAATATTAGATTCCTATCTTCTTTGGTTTCGAATAGGAAAGTGAAATATCCCCTTCCACAGAACCTTATAGCTATTTTCCCTTGTATATTTGCGCTCCAGTTTCTCTCCACCCATTTTTGGAACACTCTGGGGGAGGGCCACAACCCTGTGAACTATCCCACCAATCCATGTTCAGCTAAAGATATAGTAGCTTTCCTGGGTAGAGTTGGAGGTAAAGAGATCTTTGGTATGTCTGCTAACTTCTTCACAAATTTGCTAGTAGTTGGCCTGGCTTTTGGAGCTCCATTTTCTACTATTAAAGCAGCAAAGGTTGCTTCTTGTTCGTCTATTCCTTGCTATGGGGAATAATATCCTCCTGCAGAGAGGGGCATGGTGAAGAAAAACTCAGCAGTGGGAGGCTGCCAAGAGAAAGGAAGAGAGCGGGAATCTACCAAGGAAGAGAAGAACCATCAGGGAGGGGCTGAGACCGAGCTCAAAGAAGCCCAACAATAGGAGGCTGCCAAGCGAGAAGGCTGCAGGAGACAGTGGAGGCAGCTAGGTCAGGCCTGCGCACACACTCTAATAAGGAATGTGTTCTTGAGCAACAAACACACATTTTATTCTACTATCGACAGGAAACTCCATGGTTTTCAAGCATGGCAACAAAAATGTAGATGTCAGTGGGATAGCCAAAGTCCATGTTGGATGAAATTTAATACTAGTGATGATTTTGATTCCTTGTCAGATAGAGAATGTCATGAGTCAAATTCAAATAAACAGAAGCAACTCAAGAATGAAGGTGAAGCTATTGCTTTCTGTCCAAGTCAATTTCTTTATTTGTTGGTTGCTATCATGTTTAGAGTGAGGACTTTTGAAATTCAAAATTGTATGTTGGTTTATGTAAAGGGGATATACATATTATCATATGTTGTTCATGGTTTCTGGAGATCTGTGTTACATTTGCACAGAATTTTAGATATCATTCAGATATTTAAACACCAAACGACAACATTGAGATTTTTCTTTCACTCAACCCATAACATATTGCATTTGTCTTCATTAATGTTCTTCTTCCATATGCTATCCACTTATGACATTTCCTTTGCAATATTTGGTGCATTTTCTAGTTATAGGTCATTTATAGATTATAAATGTCTTCAAAGTTTTACTTCTAATTGAATATTCAACTAAACATGTTGATTCTCTTATACATAATTATTTTTCCCTCCACCCACTTTTCATAACTTACATAACCATTAAGTAGGGACCTGCAACTTCGATGTTGCTTTTCTTGTTTAGTAAAATATTGTCGAGACTTTAATTTATTGAAAGTTGTAGAATTTACAATTTATGAAGTTTTAAGGTCTCATTTTTAAAAGTCTAATTTTTTAAAGGGTGCTAGCTCAATGGAAGAGCACCTGCTTTATAAGAATGAGGTTGGTGATTCGATTCCATCATGCCTTGACATCCATATGGAATGACAATAATCAATTTTTGGTGACGGAGGCTCTTTTGACCATCACCAATGAGCTTTGGTGACATTTTTCGACCCTCACCAAAATATGAAATGGTGACGGTCAACGAATGCCACCATATATATGCATCAATATTGACGACCCTCAAAGGTCCGTAACCATAAATCATTGTTGTTGATATGAAATGGTCACGATCAATGTCCATCATTATAGTCATTATTCGTGATGTACCTTGAATGTCACCACAACCCCTATACTTCTGACAATGCATATTTTGGTAATGGTCAACGAACGTCACCATATACATGCACCAATAGTGACGGCCATGAAAGATCCATCACAATAAATCATTGTTGATATGAAATGGTGATAGTCATTATCCGTCATTATAATCAATATTCGTGATAGACCTTGAATGTCACCATAACACCTATACTTTTGGCAATGCCACCTTTGGTGACGGAAGCTATCATCCGTCACCATTGCTCATATGAAATGGTGACGGTCACTATCCGTCATTATAATTCATTACTAGTGACGGGCTTTGAATGTCACTACAACACCTATACTTTTGCGACGCCGCCTTTGGTGACATTCATTTTTTGGTGACAGAGGCTATGGTTCGTCATCGTTGCTCATATGAAATGGTGATGGTCATTATCCGTCATTATAAATCATTATTGGTGATGGATTTTGAATGTCACTACAACACCTATACTTTTGGCGACGCCACCTTTGGTGATATTCAGTTTTTGGTGATGGAGGCTATGGTCTGTCACCATTGCTCATATGAAATGGTGATGGTCGCTATCCATTATTATAAATCATTATTGGTGACGGACTTTGAATGTCACTACAACACCTATACTTTTGGCGACGCCACATTTGGTGACGTTTAGTTTTTAGTGACGAAGGCTCTTTTGACTATCACCAATGAGCTTATGGTGACATTTTTGGCCCTTCACCAATGTCCTTTTTTCTGGTAGTGTTTCTCTTATTTTCCTTTATTTCTTGAATTAATTTTCATTTATTTCCCTTTACCTTTTCCCAGTGCCAATTTCAATGCCCATTTCCATAGCTAATAAATAATTAACCACAAATGATTCCCAGTTTAATGTTTTTCCCCTTGTTCAGCTTAGAATACATGTCCCCATGACCTTGGTTTTATTTTTGCATTTATAATGTCCTTTTATTTACATGAAACTTTAACATGGGGCTATTACAGATTTAATATTGCAATAATTGTGCTTGCTTCTCTAAGTTTACGATGATGGTTTGATAATTATATGTTGGAAATATAACATATATTTTACCCAACAATGTATGCCTTGTTTATGAAATCTATCCAACTTATTCATCAACCAATGATCTCTATCATCACCCTTATAATGTGATCTCTTTGAAAGGCTATGCATAAGAACGAGATTCCTCAAGCAAACAAATTCCAATACCCTTTACTATAGTTTGGGAATAATATCTAAAAATAAAGTAGAAGCCTATGTTCTTTTGAAAGGATTGCACCAAGCTCCTAGTATAGAGGCTAGGAAAGCCACCATACCTGATAATTCTAGCCTTATCATTTTTCATATGATCTCTAAGACTCCTCCAAAAGATATATATGTGTGTGTGTGTGTGTGCGTGTGTATGTGTGTGTGTGAGTGGCTTCCATCCTCAGAAAGGTCCATAAAATATGTCGTTGGATTGAAGCTCTAGAGTGGCATCACATTATAAAAAAACATAATTCCCTAGTTGATACAAAGGCCAAATGCAACGAAATAAAAATTGGGGTCTTTAATTATCAATTATCAATGTCATGATAGATTTATCCCATAATTGTCACCTATAGTCACATGTATTATGATAAACAAATCATTGTTTGTCATAACCCTTACATGTATTTAGGACCAGGTAATTAACACCTGCACAACACAACATTATGATTCACTCCCATTCCACTCACTATATTGAATGCTAGTTGATAGCTTCCACTCTTCAAGGTGGGATAATATCATTTCAATTAGAAAATTTTGGATTTGTCACCCTTTCAATTCTTTGTAGTAGTTGTGGGCCTTCATGTAGTTGAATTTTGGATTCATGGAATTGGTCCCCTTTTCCCTTAAAAGGTAGTAGATACCTCCCTTCTCTCAACTGGTGTAATTGGCATTTCTAATGTACTCTCCTATTTAGATATCTTTAAAAACTCAATTTCCTAATCCATGTACCCATTCCTCTAATGTTCCTCACTCTATCAACTTGATTATATTATCTATTATCTGTAGAGTGACATATACATGGAATTATGAGAGCTTCGTGATAATAAATCTCTTCAATTAGATCCAAATCTATGTTTATGGTTGTAATTTTTTGATTTTTACTTTGGAGAAAAGGGCAAGGCTTCGCAGCTGAGTGCGCGGAGGCTTGGGTCTACAGATCAGTGTGCAGACCGTCTGCAGCTTAGTGCGCAGACAATATGCAACTGTGTGCGTAGGTGAAGAATTGTTTGTTGTACCAAATTATATATTATAAGCAATAGTTATTGTGTATGTAGTCCCACATTGGGATGAACCACGGTAAAATCTATGTCTTCATGTGTTTTTCTTATTATCTGCACTTTATTTTAGTACTGTGAAGTTTATGGATGTTTATGATATGTTTAAGTAATGAATGTAATTCTGTGAAGTAATATATAAGTGCAAAGTATTTCATGAATGTGAAGTAGTTTATAAGTGTTAAAGCATAAGAAAATAAAAAATTTCCACATCGTAGTATCCCTCAAGGCTGTAGAAACCTAGTTCTGCAACCTCCCATAGTCACTTCAGGTGAGACTGTGACTTGCTTGCAGGTCATTGCCAAAAGGGCCAGTGACTGAGGGTTTTATTAGTGTGCAGTAAAGAATCGAACCTAGGTCAACCCAACCTAAGCCAACAAATGGTTCCATTGCGGGATCAGGATCTGTTTGAGGGATATGTTTATGTGGCATCTGTCGAAGAAAGAAATTCAAGATTGGGTAGAACAGAAGGAATGAGAATTTGCAGAACAAGAAAATAGAAGCCCTCGTCTGTCAACTGAAAGGTGGTTGGAGAAGTATATTTTTGAAGATCAATACAAAATCTTCTTTGGTTCGTTCCATGTGGAGCTATACGAGTGGATATCAAGGTTGATTGAGAGAAAAAATTGTTTTAAAGGAGATGAACCTAAGGAGTGGACTCCTGAACTAATACAACGACTCAAGAACACCGACAATAGGATCTCAAGAGTTGTTGATTTCTGGATTGATAACATCTTGGGAGGATTCATTACTAATTTGTAGTAGACTCGATTGTGTCCTATAACGAAGTAGAATGGAAATTTTTCAAAGGACCATGAGGTAAGTTCTTGAGATCTCTAAAACTTTGGATTAAGATGCTTTTGTGCGAAAAGGGAATTTTATGAATGCAATCATATTATTAGTTACTTATGTTTGGGAGAATATCCGAAGAAGAAAATAGAACAACGCGAAGTGGAAAAAGATATAAAATAGACACTAGGAATAGATCTCGTGGCCAAGATCCAAATACTTTTATAGAAACTGACTATAGCCCTCTTTTAAGTGAGTTTGAAAGTGAAGAAAACTACCCTGAGGACCCTAAAGTAACTCTGCAGTATTCACCCTTCTAGCCTGAAAGTTCACCAAAGCTAGAATCAAGTAGTAATCAGGGTGATTTTGGTTTTTCCCATCCCCCGACCCCCCCTACCCCCTACCCCTTCTAATTATGAATCCCTCTCTGTCACCCCCTTCCCCTCCCCCTCTGAGAAGAACTATGGTCGATGATATTAAGCTACCTATCTTTAAAGGGACTGGATTAGAGGATCTAGAGCAATTCTAGTTTTTATGCGAAGTAGTATGGATAGCAAAGTAGGTCCATGATGAAAATATGAAGAAAACATAGCTTGTCACGACATTCTGAGATAGAGCATTGAAGCTATACATGAAGTATTCAAGCAATCAGATCAAATCATTTTCAGACATTAAAACAACACTGGTAAAAGAATTTAAGAAGTTGAAATCTGAGTCGCAATGCATCACAAAGCTAAGAGAAATCAAACAAAAGCCTACTGAGTCAGTTTGGGAATTTGATCAAAGATTCAAAGTATTATTGGATCAGGTCAGCTTCAAAATAACTCCATAGCAACATAAAGAACGGTTTATAGCCACGTTGCTTCCACATATTGTTATAAACATTTTTGTGCCTTACAGCTCCAAGCATGAAATGTCCATAAACCAAGGGCTCCTAAGTCCCTAAAAGTGTTGTTCTAACCCCTAAAGGAACAAGGTCAACAAATTACAACTTCTCCCAGAAGTTCTCCACCAGAAACTGCTCAGAATAAGTCAAAACAGGATCATTTCAGCTGCTCCACTGGCTAGGTGCGTTGCATAGCACCTAAACACACTAGCTAGGTGCGTTGCAACGCACCTAAATGCACTATAAGGGTGAGTTGGGTGAGAAATGACAAATGGGAGTGTCATTCCGCGAGGTGGAGAGACAATGGAAGCTTCCAGAATCTTCTCCTATGACACTTGCCTCATTGAATTCGACCAAGGATGAGTAAGAGGCCTTCAGTCTCCAAGTGGAAGCAAGAAGTGACAGAGAGAAGACACTAATCAAATCACAAGCTGACTCATCCTCCTTGCACACACCTATATATGGATCCCTCATCCCAGAGATCCGGAGGCTGGAATTTTGCACATTGTAAGGAATTGTTGTTGGTTTTGAGACAAACTTCATAGTATTGGGTGATCTATGCTTTGTTGGAGGGGAAGAGGGGCTTCTTTGCTGGGAGGTTGATGCTGGGTCAGGAACCATCGGTTGTAACTCCTCCTGGATCTTCTTGTTTATCAATAAAAACTATTTGAGCTTTTCCTCCATGCTTTTGTATCATTGATGCTTGTTACATTTGTATGGTTAACTTAAATCTGATCCTAAGTTGTTTATGAATATAGATCCATGTCTTTGTATATTTTTCTTCTTCTGTGATCTTACAGGTACTTGGTGAAGCTGGGCAAGTAAGGGAGCAAGTAGCTGGAAGCTGTCAAAGAAGAGAGGGATTGGATCAAAGGATTAGCGCAAGACACAGGTTGGTTCTTTCTATTCCTCTCTGTCTATAGTTCATAAAGGGAACACAAAAGTAGTTTTTCTCTGTTTGTTTCTAAGGCAGCTGTCACACCTTAGTGGGATAGAGCAGTTCTAAATAGACACTTTTCCCGGTAACAAAATGGTGACTCCACTGGGGAGAATGTCTAATTAGTTTGTTTGTGTATCATTCTTTGTTGTTTGTTTCATAAACTTATAAGTAGCATTCGAACTGCATTTGCCATAACAAATGCAAAGTAAACATCTGTTGCCTCAATCCATTCACTGGATTTGTTTATGATTTGAACAGCTGATTCACAAATGATCTTATTGCCCTTGTGATAGCTCTTAGACCATCCTTAGATCTACCCCTGATTGTGCATTACTGATTGCTTTTACTCAGCCAAAAACCAAAGACTAAACTGCAAACTGTGACCCAGAACCCGGATAGATTCTCATTTCTGGCCCAGCGCAGGTACTGTTAAGAGATCCTGCATTTCAACACACTTCCCGAAAGGGCAACCTGCGCTGCAATGCAGTTTCTCTGTGTTACAGGTGCGCTGATCAGACTAGCCCTGTGCAGTTGAGGTTCTTGTGCTTCATTCTTTCCAGTTTTCTCTCTGAATTTTGCTGCCTGTGATTAGTGTATGTCTGTTTAAAACCCCTTTTCCTTGTTGTTATTCCGCCTCCTTTGTACAAAGGAACTGTAGATGTTTTTGTGTGTTTGTTGAGTCGTTTACAGTTTTCCACTGCAAAAGTAGAATAGTCGTACTGTCGTCCTTTGATTTAGATCTGTCACAAGTGTCGATTTCGATCATAGGAGAAAGTTTGATTGCTGTTGGTGGTTGATTATACTGTTACTATTGCTTTGGTTTGAATTTGTGATTTTCTAGTGTCAAGAACAAGTATTCATTTCAAAATCGTAAAGAGTCGTAATCGTCTCTATCTTTTGATTTTTGAAAAGAAGCTTGTTTGTGTTTGTCGCTTGAAAGCAAATTCAGATTTGTACATCAACTTTCTTTTTAGCATCAATACTAAGAAAGTCGAAAACAAATACATGCATGTGCATTTGCATATTGACAGTTTGTTTGGCTTGATTTAGGAAAGTGCATTTACAGTGTGCTCTTTGCTCTTTGTGAAAAGATTGTGTCTTTCTTTTCCTCTAGTAGCTAGGATTTTCATTGCACAAAAGAGATAAAAGTTTGTTTATCATCTTTAGATTGCATTTTAGGAATTACATCTACATCTTGCGGTGAACCCAAAAGGAAAACTTCATAAGCAAGATCAACTTAAAATAAATTCAATGAATCTAACAACGCTTTGGAACTTAACGCACAACATTTAGAGGTCTAGGCTAGAGACGTATTCCGGCGTCGTAAAGCCTGGTAACTGTTGTCCTCATTGATGGTTGGGTGATTCCTCCACTTTGAGACGATAAGTGCCAATACGGACTTGTGCTCCCACGTACCGTCGAGTATATTTTGGGAGACCCCTATAGGCTTAAATCCTTTATCCATAGGAAGCCGTGTCTGCCGCCCTATCGATCGCAATGCACTAAACACAGCATTCGGGAAGATTGACTGCCATACCGTAAAAAGTATTCTGCAGTTTTGCGATTGGTTTGGTACTCCCTCTACCTAGATCTCCAAAGCAGTCCCTTTCGTTCCTTTTCAGACTCCTTAACGGAAAAGGTCCATCTGAGCACTTGTCACTTCAGGCTCATTTAAAATCGAAGGAGACTAGAGTCATCTTTTGTTTTTTCTCGACTCTTAAAAACTGAAAAAACAAGTTGTGTCAAGGCATCTAAAATTCATTTAATCCGGAAACATACCTTCCCTTTATTTTAGTTGATCGAGTAATCCGCAATCGTGGAAGAAAGTCAATTGAAACCCCGTCGTTCGCGGAGGCTTACGAGTCAACCGTCTTTGTCTCCGGAATCGAAACCAGTACGAACAAAGCGAACTCGTTTAACCGGTTCCAAATATCCTATTAAAGTTAGAACAAGTGTTCCAACGACATCAGAGACTCCGGTTACTCCAAACATTTCTGGAATCCCTGCCTCTACAGAAGAAGTTCAACAGCCACAGAAGGACAGTGATATTGATCCTAGTTTGAGAGTAAACACTTGTGTTACCGAACCAGTTCCATCTACAACCGGTTCGGAGAGTCTTACTCTTCAAACATCTGTCGCTGCCGATTTCACACCTTCTTTGGCACCAGAAATATTTTACGGACCTGACGGTCTTCCCCTTCTACCTGGCCTGACTGCAATTGAAGAAATTGTAGAAGATCCTCAAACAAGTACTCCAACGCACTTTGCAGTCGGGATCACTCTATATCCTTCTTCATCAAAAGTTAGTCTACCACCAGCAGAAGCTCCTGTAGAATCTCTAGGTAATCTTTTGGATAGACTACAAATGTCTGAACAACCGTCAACATCTAGGACTGTGTCATCTGACACAGCGACGGTAGAACTCCCTGATATCACTCCGAAAATGTTCGCCGGTATACCATCTGTCCCGACTAGCTCTCAACCGTTAGAAGAAGACCACTCAGGGGTTATTTCGACAGTATGGTCCGTTCCTGTTTGTTCATCCGGAATAACATTGGGAAACTCTTATGTTGAGTCTCGACAAATTGATCCATTTGGAGGTCAATTTGGGCATTCCGGTCCCCAAGGGCAAACAATTCCCTTGAGTTCTGGATTACCACCGTATGGGGGGGAGTATGCCGTTTCATTATCCCCTCCGGGAGGATATCCATATGGGAGTTCACAACAGCATTCAGGTTACACTGGAATTACCTCAAGTGGTTGGGTACCTATACTACCTCAACAACCAAGAGTTGTGTATTCGATGCAACAATGCGTACCTATGTCGAAGATCCCGACTACGCCAGCTATTGTGACGGTGTCGCAAGTTCAAACACTGCCCGTTGTATGCCAACCTCAGGTTTCTCAGGTTGTAATGCAACAACCCCTTGACCCTGCGACTCAACCACAATCGTCGACTAGTGGAGCGACGCAGGTCCAGACAGGTACAATTACCCCTCACCTTGGTCAAACGGTTAGTATCGCGCAACAGCACATGGCTTCACAACCATGGCTGGTGCAATACCAACAACCGCAATTCCAGCAAGTATACCAAGGTTCTGAGCAGCAAATCTTTACGAACAGTGGACATCCGTACATTCAAAACGGTCAAAATCAACCATTCTACAATGGTCATGTCCACCAACCTTACCAAACATACCAGCATCAAATGCATTATGCCGGTATGCAAAGACCAACTGCTCAGGCAATCCCATCTTATCCTGGGTATGCTTCACCTAACCTGAATCAACAGTTACCCTTTGTGGCAACCTTAGAGTTACCTGATTTAAATCGGTTAACAAACGATCCAATTGCTTACGCCCCTTGGTGGCCAGCGATTCCGCATAAACTTCCATCAGATATTCCTAAATTCAATGGAAATCTGGGTGAAGATCCATCGAATCACGTGATGACCTTTCATCTATGGTGTTCATCAAACACCCTAAATGATGATTTGATAAGACTTCGCCTCTTTCAGAGGACGTTAACGGGTCCGGCGGCAAAATGGTACATTGAATTGCCTAGAACTTCGTTTGACAACTTCAGTACCTTAGCCACAACCTTCTTAACCCATTTTCAATTACCAATAAGGTACGAAACGGGAACAGAACTTCTTACCAACTTCAAACAGACAACAGCCACTCACATATCTGATCATATACATGAGTGGCGACGTCGTCGTAGGATGGTAAAAACGTACGTCCCCGATCAGCTCTTGGCTAAATGGTTTATCAAGTCATTACTGCCTTCCATCATGGAAGATGTGTCAAAGGGGGGAGTCGTAACAGAAGAGCAAGTTATCGCTCGTGCACAATATCTGGACTTTATTTACACTCAGTCCGGCACGCTCTACGACAAAATACCTGACGCCCCTAGACCGGAATTCTCAATTTCTCCTCCTCCTAAATCAAACAATGACTCTCATGCCAGCGATGGCATGATTGGCACAACAGACACGAAATCGACAAAGGCTACATCCAAAAAGGCCCGTAAGATTTCAAGTCAAAATGCAAAAGACGAACTTCTTGCTTCGGAAGTAAATTCCATATCGACAGATAAAGGCAAAGAAACCAAACAACCAGGAAGTAAGAAGAAAGGCAAAGGGAAGAAGAAGAAACAGGAGGAATCATCACCTGAAAAATCTTCTTAAAACCCTCCTGGAAATAGGAAACCAAAAACTCCATGCTTTATATGCGATAAGGATCATCGGACCACAGATTGTCCACACAGAGCTGAGGTTAAAAAATTATTCAAGAATTCAAAAACCTCCGCAGTGTTAACTGATCCGTTTCCAAATCTAGGAACAAATCTAGTTGAAAGTGGAAATGCTTCCCCGTCTCAAGTGCTAATGTTGTCGGTTTCAAAACAGCAAAATGATGCTTTGATATCGACAAGGAACAAAGATTATGGGAATCCACAGCTGTCGAACAACAAGGATAAAGATCAACCAAGTAGTTCGACAACAACTTCGACAGAGTTGTGCCACCCATCATCCCTGAACTAACGATAAAACCGCCAAAGGGAGTAGTACACAAGTCGACATTTAATCCCCGCACTAGAGTGGCACAACATTATAATATAGTGGAATATTTGGCTTAATCGCCATCCGCTATGTCGACTCTTGAAGTACTACAAAATTGCCCATCCCAAAGGCAGGCTTTATTATCGGCCATTGGTGGGATTGACCCAAAGGATTCCAATCTCGTATCCTTCGATCATAAAGGATACGATCCTCAGTTACCATCTCAACTAGCTTTCCTTGTTCAAGTGAAAGCCCTCAACAAAACCGTTCATCGAACAATTATTGATGAGGGGGCATCTACATGCATTATGTCGATGAGTTGCTGGAAAACTTTAGGATCTCCAACCTTGTCGCGATCTTCGACGACATTAAAAGCACTCGACGGAAGGACATATACCCCATATGGTATCCTAAATAACTTGAAAGTTGAACTATGAGGGAAAACGGTAGAAATAGATGTTGAAGTCATCGATGGGAATCTTGATTACAACATCCTACTAGGAAGACCATGGATATATGCCATGGTAGTTGTTGTGTCGACCTATTTTAGAAAGATTGCATTTCCCTTTCAAGGAGGGATTACAATCGTCGATCAACAAAACTTCCCCCCCAATGGTTCTCAAGTTACTGGAAGCATTCCCATGATCCATGGAAGCCCCCATTCGCTTCAGAATATCGGAGTAGGCCTACTAAAAGATCCTATACTAATGGGAACTTTCGCTCTTCCACCTCCAATCAATCTGGCGGAAGTAGCGACGGTAGGAACCTGCAACATGATATATTCTACAAAGATCTCAGAAAATGATATCGACATGGATCATGCAATGGTTTTGCCCCCAAGCCCAACGGAAATATTATAGCAATCAATTTTCCTAGCATGGGAGGCAAACCCAAATCAACGCTCATCAAGCGTTTGGATAGATAGGTCTAAAGAATATGGTACTCCTTTAGATCCTTGGCCGCGAGTGCATGTCACCGACGAAGGAATTGTCCAATCAATGGTAATTGAAGGAGCACCATGGAATGATTCCCACCATCGTTCTCTTCTTCCGGATTGTGGAGAAGATACTCAAAATGACCTTTATCATCCTTCAGTCTTTGATTTTCTATCAAATACTGTAAATACGGTGGATTCCAAGCGAAATTTGTCCAACATTGAAGAGACTATAACCATAAATATCTCGACCAAAACAGATGTTGTAGAGAATATTTATGTTGGCAAATGTTGTTCTCCATCAGAACTGGAAATATATAACGTTCTTTTTCGCGAATTCAGAGATGTCTTTGCTTGGTCATACAGTGAAATGCCAGGCATTGACTCGAGTATCGTTGAACACGAAATTAAGATGTATCCAGATGTCAAACCAGTACGACAATGGCTAAGGCAGGTGCACCCCAAGAAAGCTGCTGCCATTAAGGCAGAAGTTGAAAAACTTCTCCATGCTGGTTTCATCTACCCGGTTCCTCTAACCGATTGGGTATCGAATATTGTCCCTGTTATGAAAAAACAAGGGACAATTAGAGTGTGCGTCGATTATAGGGATGTAAATCAAGCTTGTCCAAAAGACAACTACCCTACACCCTTCATTGACCAGATAATTGATGAATTCACCGGCTGCGAAATCTTTTCATTCATGGATGGATTCTCCGGGTATAATCAAATAAATATCTGCCCACAGGACCAGTCAAAGACTGCATTTATTTGTCCGTGGGGCACATTCGCATATCGAAAATTACCCTTTGGTTTAAAGAACGCAGGGGCGACATTTCAGAGGGCAATGAATTATGCCTTCCATGACATCAAAAACATCGTTCAACCATACCTCGATGACCTTCCGGCTCATTCGCGAAAGCGGACTGATCATCTGCAGCATTTAAGAGCGATATTTCTACGTTGCCGACACTACAAGATACGACTCAATCCGCACAAATGTGTATTTTGCGTCAGTTCTGGTCATTTACTTGGCTTTGTAGTCTCCAAGGATGGGATTCGTCTCGACCCATGTAAGGTCCAGGCAATCATGAATTTGCCTCCACCTTCGAATTTGCTTCAGATTCAGAAACTCCAAGGGAAAGCAAACTTTCTGAGGAGGTTCATTCCAAATTACGCTGAACTTGCTAAAGGTTTTTACACGTCTTTTGAAAAAGGAGGTACCCTTTGTCTGGGATCAGGTTGCGCAAGCTTCCTTTGACACTTTAAAAGATTCCCTGATGAAAGCATCATTAATGTACGCCCCTGATTATCAAAGAGATTTTAACCTGTATCTGGCTGCAACAAATACGACCATCGCAATGGTTTTAGTTCAAGAAGTTGATGGAATTGAGCATCCTATATATTATTTAAGTAAAAACTTAAATGATACAGAAAGCAAATATTCTTACGTTGAAAAACTAGCGCTTGCAGCTGTTCAAGCAATACAAAGATTTCGACACTATGTCCTCTTTCGGAAAACTACCATTCTGTCAGATTGCAACCCCATGACTTACATATTGTCGCGACAGTTACTCGGGGGCAAATACTCAAAATGGATAGCAATCCTACAAGAGTTTGATCTGGAATTTGTAAAATCCAAGTCAAAGAAAGCTCTAGTTTTCGCAGAATTATTGTGCGATCTCCCATCGTCGTCCAATGATGAAACATCCGAAGAATCAATCGTGGATGAGAGTTTGTTTCTGATATCTACAAGCAATGAGTGGTATGGAGATATAATCATTTATCTCCAAACCCAAAAATTTAGGCCAAACACCTTCCACTCTGAACAAAAGCGTATTCGATACCAAGCAAAAGACTACATGATCGTCGGTGATACACTTTACCGTCGTGTTATCGATACAGTTCTGAGAAGGTGCCTCACCCATGAGGAGGCCGAAAAAGTCCTGAATGAGTGTCATTCAGGCACGTGTGGGGGGCATCAATCTGGATATGCTACAGCACAAAAATTTTTACGAGTAGGATACGTCTGGCCAACAATGTTCAAAGATTGCATAACCGCAGTTAGAAGTTGCCATGCTTGTCAAATTTTTGATAGCAAAACCAGAAAACCACCCGCACCTCTACAGCCAATAGTTGTTGTTGGGCCATTCACCAAATGGGGCATCGATTTCATGACATGTAACCCCACCTCAATCAGGGGTCATGGGTATATCATAGTCGCAGTTGACTATTTTACCAAATGGCCCGAGGCGATGCCTACATTAGATAATACTGGGGAAACAACTGCCCTCTTCTTTTTCAATCATGTAGTCGCCAGATTCAGCATACCACAGGCTATAGTCACAGATCATGGATCGCATTTTCGCAATCACATGATGGTCGAATTAGCTGCCAAACTAGGATTGTCTCACGACAGCTCTACTCCATATTATCCGCAAGCCAACGGACAAGTTGAAGTGATCAACAAGGTCCTGAAACGCATGCTGCAAAGGATGATCGGAGTTCACAAAAGAAGATGGCACCTAATCCTGTACTCAGCTTTGTGGGCTTACCGAACATCAGTAAGGAATGCAACCGGGTTCACACCCTTCCAACTGGTATATGGCCTGGAAGCAGTTTTACCAGTCTAGTGTGAAATCTCGTCTCTCAAACTCGCAATTGATCTCCTCCCCAGAACTTCAGAAGAAGAGGCTCGTTTCTTGGAATTAATCCAATTGGATGAAATCCGTCGCGACGCCGCTTTGGCTAACGAAGCCCATAAGAAACGAGTCAAGGCGCAGTTCGAAAAAAATGTCAAACCCCGTGTCTTCTCAGAAGGTGACTTGGTCTTACTTTACGACCAAGAATCCGATAAATTGGGAGCAGGTAAATTTAAGTCTTTATGGATGGGCCCCTATATTGTTAAACGAGTGTTAGCAAAAGGAGCCTACGAGTTAATGGATTATGATGGAATTCCACTGGCGCAACATCGTAATGGGTTGTACCTCAAGCGTTACTATGCGTAATGGTAACCAATATGCTTTTGTTATGTTTTTTTTTTCGCTAAAGTGTTTGTTTTGGTCAAGTAATCCACTTTTTACATTTATTGCAGATGTCAAACCTATTGGAGCCATGTGTTGGATATGCCAACGGAGCGAGTCGTAGTTCGCGGAACCTGTCCTCCGCAGCCTGGGCCATTTTTGATCCAAGCGGCAAGTTAGTAAGTTTCAGAGGTGTATGTATTGGTAAATCAACGAATAACATCGCTGAGTATAGCGCGTTGATAGAGCTTCTCTCTGATGCCATCACTCATGGTATACGCCGACTAATTGTCAGGCTAGTCTCACAACTCGTAATACTACAACTCAATGGTATATATTCCGTCTGAAACCCAGCTATTTATCGCATGTTCCTAAGGGTTAAAATTTTGGAAAGACAATTTGATCTCATTCAATATCAACATATTTCCAGAAACTTAAACACATTAACTGACTCATTAGCAAACTATGTGTTAGATAGACATTTGCAACATTTATAAAAAGAAACACATCATCAATGTTTTGCATGTGGATCATGTAGCTCAACCAAAATAAAACTCCGAAAATCAAAAATACATATAACTGTTTATGGTTTACACATAATGTTCTGTAACCAAGACAAAATCGGTCAAACAACCCAAAAACTCAAAATTCTAGGGGGCACCCTAGTCTAATGATGCTCGTGATAGCAAGTCACAGCCTGTGCGATCATGCGTAGGAGACGAGTCCATCGTCCGGGCACACCAGTAGTATGCCGCTGTAACCGCAAAGGTAGCTCGTCGGTCCTCACATCTGGAATACTGAGAGTGAGGCCCTCAACCTGCTCCTGCAAAGCTATGAGAGTCTTGGCCACATCGAGGTCATGAAGAATAGCCCTTCCGACGGCCTCTCCTGCTGGGGCAGCAGCCGGTACTCTCAGGCGAACTACTGGACGAACGGGACCAACATCTGCATGTACACATGAGTTTGATTAAAGTCTTGATAGAATAAAGCACAAGGACATTATAAAAAAAAAACGATAAACAGCAATATGGTCAAAGATTTTACCAATGGCGCCCCACTGCCCGCCATCCGACAGTACTAAATCTGGGTCACCCCGGAAATCCATGCCACCGTATGGATACTCAGAATAAGCCATCTCCTGATGATCAAACCACCTGAAGAAGGTATCAGAAAATGAAATCTGAGACTGCCCAGCATGCCTAGACATATGGTCAACCCATCTCTGCATACGTGGTTCAGTAGGAGAAGGTAAATCGAGTGCAATGTACTGCGGCTGCATCAGTGGCAAAGGCGGTCAAAATAGAACCATACCCAAAGTTCTTCAACCTCCCGTTCTTTATCTTGGTCAACTGTTCTTTCATCACAAGAAGTATTGCATCACACCAGTTGAACACCTTCGGTTGGAGGCATTCCAAGGCATGCTGCATATAAGATCGATTGGCTACATGAAGAGACGCACTACCGACCATCCTACCAAAAGTAAACAGAATAGTCCTAAGGGACCTGTCAGTGACATCACGGATGATGAGCTTGCCATCTTTACTCAGCTGAGATCCTTCTCTGCAGTACCGGCGGACATAATCTCTCACAGAATCGACTCCTCGAGACGAACCTGACAAAGAGATGGGGTCACCCCGCCTCGACAAGCCGGTCAAGAAATAGATGTCTACTGCAGTCAAGGGGATAGATTTGTCCCTGATCTGGAAAACCTGATTGGTAGGATCCCAAGCATCGAGCAAATACTGCAGTAAGTTGATCTGCTGTCTCATGCTAGAAATGCGGAAGAACTTCAGCAAGCCACAATTCCGCAGCGCGTTCACTGTAAATGGATCATGTAGGGCAAGCATGTCCTCTTCTTCGTGCTCATGTTCTCGCCATGTAATGGTCATCTTACTCCAAAGATCTCTAAAAAACAAACAAGAGAAGAGTTAGGTCCTGATTTTGGTGAGAAACAGGCAAAAATTTCATCAAAAATTGTGCATCAAATTCCCTTTTTGTGCCCAACGCAACTGCAGCAGTGTTCTAGGTGCGTTGAATGTCAGATAGCCTTTAGACAGGCCAACATTCAACGTAGGTTTCGATACACTGAGGGTGCGTTGATGGCAGAACGAGTTCCTTAAATCCCAGGGGCTCAGAAAAGCTAGGAATCAAGCTCAAAATGCAAAATGGAAACCATGAAATGAAAGAGCTCAGGGTTAGCTCCTACCTGGTCCAGACGGCGCCGAGAATCGTCCACAGAATCTCCCGAAATCAACTGATGAAAATCGAGGGGGAAAAGCACCTCCAAAGCTCCAACAAACCAAGTTCAAATGAAATGGTAAAATCAGAGGTAAAAAAAACACTTTTTCATTACTTTTACGTAGTTCAAAGTAAAATATTAGCGTTTTAACTCGTTTTCAAACAAATATTGTTCGTTTCTGACTAGTTTGATGAAGCAGTTGAAAATACAGTACGATATTTGAAAGGACAAAGCTATTTATGGTAAAATCAAAACAAGACCATCTAATCGAGCAGTGTTACCGCAAGGTTCAAGCTCATTAAAAAATAAACCCGCATCGAGCAGTGTTACTGCAAAGTTCAAGCTCGTTAAAAAATAAACCCGCAACGAGCAAATGTTTCCACCCGCGTTTAAGCTCGTTAAAAAATGAACTATTCCCCGGTAAATAACCACCGTGAATGGAGTATTTCAGCCATTAAAGCCTTGGTCGTGTTTGCACCGTCACCTCCACTTTTTCATTGGCCGATCATTCACCTCCACTTGATTGTTTACCCATTTTGAGGAACAGTTGCGAAGAGTGATTTCACTAGCCATCCTTGTGACACTGCCATGATTGGAAAATTCCAAACCTTACCTGGAATCAGCTGCTACCCGTTTTATCACTCGTTCCTCAAAAGATGAGTCTTCTTTAAGCTCTTTTCAACTGACTCATAAAATATGAAAAGATTTCCGAGTCCTTGGCCTTCCAGCTCGTTAAAGGGACAGGAAGTGCTATCCCTCCTCTAGATTTTAATCTTTTTGGACCTGAGGGATTATTGCACAAAAAGATCGAGCGCTTGTTTTTTTCGGCTCGTTAAAACTATCGAAAATTCATCCCTTCTGTATTGTTTTATACTTTTTCGGACTTAAGGGATTAGATGACGAAAAAGGAATTTTGGAGTTACCTTTAAGTACCTTTTCAGACTCTCTAAAAATGAAAAGGACCGAGTTATCTTTGTCGTTAAACTCGTTAAAAAGATTAATAGCGACAAACTTGTCTTTAGACGAGAACGAGTTTCACTATCGCTAGGCTCGTTAAAACATAGTGATGGGTTTGCCCGAAGGGAAAATTATAGAACAAGCATATGTTATCCTCCTCAAGCTTGACAAAAATAAAGAGGTACTGGTTAGCAATGACTGGGGAAAATTGGGAAGAAAACTCAAAGAATCTTTATTGGTAGCAAGTCGCTCTTGAACATGACACTTCCACTCCGTGTCCGAGTCGGGTTGGGTTGTTTCATTCACCGGTCACATCGCCATGGTCACACCATACCATCCACATTTGGGGTTAATGCTACCAATCCATCACATCAGTGTCGCCGACATGTTCAAGAGAAGTCATCCAGAGAATCCACCTGTGTCCCACCCATTACCATACATTATACTCCATTCTTTCATGACTGCCACCCTGAACCGTATATCATCAGATCGTTTTCACCTCCATCAAAATCATTTTCTCCGTTCCGTGTCATTGATGTGGGATTCATTAAGGCCCTCCTTTGACGGATCACTTCTTGTCGACATCAGCTCATTATCCAAGAAGTTGGTCTAGGAACACCCCATTCAGTACTTTGAAGCTTGCATGCCTCAATGACAAGTTTCTCACTTCCGGCGACAGGTTTACATCAATGACCTTCGACCGAAAGATTTTGCGTGGTGTTCGACGCCAAGTCCTTTATTCACACCACGTGAATTGTACTGCAGTACCTTGAGGATCATTATCATTATCGGTGATTCCTCTCGCGCTTGTTAACAGTTTACATCATTGACTGGTAATCAAGCGATGTCTTTCCATGTTCGACTTCAGAACATTTCTCACATGGATCAACTTGTACTTTGAGTGAAGATCGGACGAGATTCAAGACCACGGATCTAGTTTCATCCATCCGGGCTGCGATATATATTCAGGAAAATAAAGACATTAAATGTACAGCATTACAGCACAGATAATCATCCTACCAAAAGGATGGTGGCTCTATCAGAATCATCAGTCTACAATCAGACGATTGTCTGTCCTACATACATGAAAATGAATTTATAAAGCTGAGCATGGGAATGCCCACCTCAGCTAGATCATGAAAAACAGTATGAAGATAATGTATTGTATTGTATCTTATTACAGGTCTCCTCCCAGCATTGAAAGAACTTCGGATCCTCATAATAAAGCATTTCACCCGACACCAAAAGGTTAACGGCCTCATACTTTAAGGGGCAACTGTTATAGACATTTTTGTGCCTTACAGCTCCAAGCATGAAATGTCCATAAACCAAGGGCTTCTAAGTCCCTAAAAGTGTTGTTCTAACCCCTAAAGGAACAAGGTCAACAAATTACAGCTTCTCCCAGAAGTTCTCCACCAGAAACTGCTCAGAATAAGTCAAAACAGGATCATTTCAGCCGCTCCACTGGCTAGGTGCATTGCATAGCACCTAAACATACTAGCTAGGTGCATTGCAACGCACCTAAATGCACTATAAGGGTGCGTTGGGCGAGAAATGACAAATGGCAGTGTCATTCCGCGAGGTGGAGAGACAATGGAAGCTTCCAGAATCTTCTCCTATGACACTTGCCTCATTGAATTCGACCAATGATGAGTAAGAGGCCTTCAGTCTCCAAGTGGAAGCAAGAACTGACAGAGAGAAGACACTAATCAAATCACAATCTGACTCATCCTCCTTGCACACACCTATATATGGATCCCTCATCCTAGAGATCCGGAAGCTGGAATTTTGCACATTGTAAGGAATTGCTGTTGGTTTTGAGACAAACTTCAGAGTATTGGGTGATCTATGCTTTGTTGGAGGGGAAGAGGGGCTTCTTTGCTGGGAGGTTGATGGTGGGTCAGGAACCATCGGTTGTAACTCCTCCTAGATCTTCTTGTTTATCAATAAAAACTATTTGAGTTTTTCCTCCATGCTTTTGTATCATTGATGCTTGTTACATTTGTATGGTTAACTTAAATCTGATCCTAAGTTGTTTATGAATATAGATCCATGTCTTTGTATAGTTTTCGTCTTCTGTGATCTTACAGGTACTTGGTGAAGCTAGGCAAGTAAGGGAGCAAGTAGCTGGAAGCTGTCAAAGAAGAGAGGGATTGGATCAAAGGATTAGCGCAAGACACAGGTTGGTTCTTTCTATTCCTCTCTGTCTATAGTTCATAAAGGGAACACAAAAGTAGTTTTTCTCTATTTGTTTCTAAGGCAGCTGTCACACCTTAGTGGGATAGAGCAGTTCTAAATAGACACTTTTCCCGGTAACACATATAATATTTCCTTTGTCACAACAGAAGATAGAAACTCAAGTCGAATCTTTAGAACTTGCGATGAAATTAGAAGCTTCGCCTATAGGGGATACCAATTCAGGTATGTAGCAGATCCAGAGTCAGCTAGAAAATTTGACTCTACAGATACAAGATATGAAGAAAAGTAAGGAATTCAGAGAAGAAGTGTGGTGTACAAAGTGTAAATCAGAAGGCCATTCTAAAGAACAATTCCCTCTCTTCAGAAACTACATGGCTAGTGGAGCACCAAACCATTTCAACACTAGATCTAGTCTACGGTGTGAGATATGTAAAAATAGAGGTGAACATCACTCACAACATTGCTACCTATTTCAGAAGTGTGTCCAGACTCCAAGAAACTTATATTGCAAATTATGCAAATCAGTAGGTAGTGATGAGAACAATTGTCGAGCTTATGAATTGATGATGGAGCGCAGTATTGATGCCTATAGAATGCAAGAAGAAGAACATGGAAAACACAGTGATTGAGGTGGTTATAAAAGCTGAGATCGAGGTGTTGGTCGAAGTGGTGGAGCTAGTCAAGGACGAGGACAAATTATCTGCTATAACTATGGCTGGGCAGGTCACTTTGCAAGAGATTGTCAAAATCCTACTACGACATGTAAGTATTGCAAATCATTTAATCATGTAATTAAGGAGTGTCCGGTATTTATGGAAAAAATGCAAGAAAATAAAAATTAATAGCCGACACAGAACATTCAGATGATGACTGCGAAACCGAAGACCAATGAGCCTAGCATTAGTACTGCAACAAGTAGTGGAGCTGCGACTAGAAATGATAAAGCAGATGGAAAGAAGGAAGTTGAAGCCACATGGGTAAGAAATACTGCGAAGAAATCTCGAGCCTTTAATGTTCAGAAGGAGAAAGAAGTGTTTATGGAGGCAAGGAGAAATTTTATGGATGTTGGGGCTTCGACCTCTAGCTCGCAGCCAAAACCAATGTAGAAGGATAACTACAAAATTATATCATTTGCGACACAAGATATGAATCTAGGTATTTTAAAGTCTTTTCTTCAAACTTGTATGAAAATGTTGCGAGATCAAATATTTGTATAAGGACTTCATGAATTGATAAATTCATGCGCATCTAAATAAGTATCGCAAAGTGAGATGCACAAAGTTAACCATTCACATAGACAGAAGAGAACCGGAAAGGAAATGAGGCTTAGTGCACAAATAGGAGAATATGACATGGACCAAGTTATTTTAGATTTGGGATCTGAAGCTAATGTCTTGAAAAAGAAAACATGGGAGTTAATGGGTAAACTGAAGTTTCAATGGTCACCTATTCAGCTAATAATGGTGAATCAACAAAAGATTGTTCTCTAGGAATTTTACCGGGCATTACAGTGAACATTGAAGGGGTGCACACTACTAGTGATTTTTAAGTAATAGAAATTGTGGATGACAATAACCCCTATCTTGCATTACTTGGACTAGATTGGGAATTTTCCAACATGGCTATAATCAACTTAAATAAGAGGAAAGTAATATTTGAAAGCAACAATATGAGAGTGATCATTCCCTTGGATCCATCAGAAGGATCAAGGTATACTAAACCAATTAAAGAGGGGTATAGCACAGCTAATATAGATAACATCTATCAGAAGACAACAAAAGAACAAGATTGTGTTAACCCTATTTAAGGAAAGTTGAATTGGGAGCATAACAGTTCGTGTTCTTCAAATTCAGAAGAAGAATTGGAAATTTGGCAAAACAGGTTACATGAAGTATCTACGAGGCAATGTGCAAGAGTTACTAAAGAAGTTCGTTGTATGATAGCTGAGGTATATGACCTACCTTTTTATGATGTTTTGGGTGATATAAATACTTTACTTGAAGAATATGAAGAACAAGTACTATAGTTTCAAATATTGTTAGCTCTGGATATATCCCTAATAGCTACTCCTACTAGATGGTGGGGTACACATAAGAAGAATATAGGAACTTGGAAACAATGTCAAAGGTTGATATGGATAAGGTTTGGTTAGCTAGAAATAGAGTTGGCATATAAATATCATGATCAAATTTATCCTAGAAAGCACATACAGCTCTACATGACAGCATGGAAGGAGATTCCACAAGAAGAAGGGGTGCATGGGTATCCATACATTGGAGACAATTCCTAAAAACTAGTACCTAGAAACATAACTTCGACATGGTATTACAAACTAGGCAGAGATAGTTGATGGGCTTATATTGACATTTAGATTTGAAGATGATTTTCCATATATAGATTCATCCCTTCAGATAGTTAAAAATAAGATTTTTGAGAATGAAATTCCACTCACTTGGCAGCTTGATTGGGTTGCACAACTACAGAATGTACTGGAATGCTACAACATCATTGCAGAAGAAGATGAAGACCCTCGCAATATTGACATAGCAGAATCTAAAGGCTACAGTGAAGTGAATGGAACTGGGTTAGAAATGCCTGATATAACAAATCCATTGAAGACAAAGAAGGTGAATATAGGATCAGAAGAGGAGCCAAAGTTTGCAATGATATGAGATTCTTGGGATGAAGAAATAGTCAACAAAGTGACAAATCTTCTCATGAATACCAAAAGTTATTTCCCACTAAGTTATTAGATATGAAGGGCATAGTAGTGTAGGTTTTAACCCTGTACAAAAATTCCCTGCATATGAATTCTAAAATAGAAAATAAACAAAGGCAAGAGCATAACACATAAAACACATTTACACAGAGATTTGCCCCTGGATCCCAAAACTGGGACTACCAGCTTGATTTTTCATTATTTTCCTTTCAATGTTACAATACATATTTATACATGCCGAAGCATCCAATACCATGGACCGAAAACCATCGCACCCAAAACCATGTGAGAAAACCATGCACAAAACCATAGGTAGGTCCGCCCACCTAATATAGGGTCCCAAAAAAATTTCCCTGGGGTGCTGCCCCAGACCCCGTAGAGGGCAGCTATCTACCCCGCTCAAACCCCATGTGACCCCCCCACTACACAATCAACATAACGAAGGGGGGGCTCCGCCCCACCCCTCTAAGCCCCCATTAACTAGGGGAGCTAGTCGTGGGAAGAATATAACACAACCCAACATTCTCCCACTTGTTGTTTTCTTTCCACAGGGGGCCACAAGAGAGCTTAGTCATTTATCCAGCCCTACAATGCCCATTGTTTCTCTACACCAATAGAACTTCTCAGAGCTCACAAATTTTGTCAATGCATCCGAAGTATTCTTCAAAGTGTCCACCTTTACCAGCAACACCTTTTTATCTTCTACCATATCCCTCACAAAGTGATATTAAACATCAATGTGCTTTGTCTTTGAATGGTAAGTAGGGTTCTTTGCCAAGAAAATTGCACTTTGGCTGTCACAATCTATCATTATAGCTCCCTTTACTAACCCCATACTTGAACACAATCTCTACAACCAGATCACTTACTTTTTTACATGAGTGGATGCCAGTATTCTGCCTCTGTAGTTGATAGTGCCACTACAGATTATTTCTTACTCATCCAACTGACTGCAACTCCAAATACGTTAAACACATACCCACTTGTAGATCTTCTCTGATCTAGATCTCCAGCCCAGTCTGCATCAACAAAGCCATGAATATCTAACACTCTATCCGATCCTGGTCTTCCTTGGTAGCAAAAACCATAATCACTAGTGCCACGCAAATACCTGAAAACCCGCTTCACTACTGTCTAGTTCTCCTTCCCTGGTTTTGACATAAAACTGCTCAATACTCCCACTGCATGTGCAAAGTCTGGTCTAGTACAAACCATTGCATACATCAGGCTACCGACTGCACTTGCATATGGAACACGGGACATGTCCTCTTCCTCTTCTTGTGTCCAAGGACACTGTTCAACAAATAACTTTACACCTACAGGAATAGGAACCTTCACTGGTTTACTATCTTGCATATTAAACCTCTGCAGTATTGTCTCGACATACTTCCTATGGTTTAACCAGAGCTTCTTCTTTGCTTGATCTCTTTTAATTTCCATGCCCCAGAATAAATTTTGTAGCACCAAGATTTTTCATGTCGAATTTGGAGGACAATTGGGTCTTCAAATCCTGGATAATTTCTTTGTCATTTCCAACCAACAACATATCATCCACATACAAGACCAGATAAATAACACGGTCACCAATTAATTTAAAATACACACAGAGATCTGCCTTGCTTCTAGTGAAGCCAAGTCCCCATATAAATGTATCAAATTTCTGATACCACATCCTTGGTGACTGTTTTAACCCATATAGAGACTTCTTTAACTTGCATACCAGTTCTTTCTTATCCTTCAGCACAAAACCTTCAGGTTGCTTCATGTAGATCTCTTCTTCCAAATCCCAATGAAGAAATGTTGTCTTCACATCCATCTGTTCTACCTCAAAATCAAAAGTAGCAACAACATATAACATTAATATAATATAAGCTACCTTGGCAACACGAGAAAAAATATCACCAAAATCAATTCCCGGCACCTCGAAATAACCTTTTGCTACCAACCGAGCTTTGTATTTCTCCACCTTTCCTTCTACATTTGTCTTCTTCTTGAACACCCATTTTCTACCAATGGGTCTCCTTCTAGCCAAAAACTCCACCAGATCCCAAGCCTCATTTTTGTGAAAAGATGTCGTTTCATCAACCATGGCCTCTTTCTAGAGTTTTCCAACCTATGAATTTACTGCTTCCTTCATAATTCTGGGATCATCATCAGTAATAGATAAAGAAAATTTTGAACATAAAGCAGATGGACTATACCTTTCAGGTTGCCTTCTTTCTTGAACTGATCTTCTCACAATCGAAGTTTTTGGCTCTTCATCTTCTGTTGTAGAGTTTGATTCTTCCTCCTTTAGCTCAAACTCTATCTTCTGAGGTTCCTTTGATGGGAATTCATGTTTAATAACATCTTTCACCTCTCTAAAAACCACATCTCGGCTGTACACAACCTTCCTTGTTATTAGGTTCCAAAGCTTATAACCCTTTAAACCATCCTTATACCCAACAAAGATGCATTTTTCAAATTTACTATCCAACTTTGTTATTTTCTTCTTTGGAACATGTACATAAGCATCACATCCAAGTACCCTCAGATGTGAAAGAGAGGGTTTCATACCAGTCCATACCTCTTGTGGAGTCTTATCCTCCAACACTGATGAAGGTGATCTGTTGACCAGTTAACATGTTGTCTCCACCGTCTCTGCCTAGAATTCCTCTCCTAACTAGGCACCAATGAGCATGCTTCTTGCCCTCTCCATCAACGTCTTGTTCATTCTTTCTGCAACTCCATTTTTCTCAGGTGTGTATGGAGTAGTCTTTTGCTGTGCTATACCACACTTCTTACAAAATTCTTCAAATTCCTTATTGCAAAACTCTCCACCGTTATCTGTCCTCAATACCTTTATCTTCTTCTCTGTCTGGTTTTCCACTAGAGCCTTAAATTATTTAAACTTGTCAAAGACTTCAAATTTCTTATTGAGGAAATATATCAATGTATTCTTTGAGAAGTCATTTATAAATGATACATAGTACACAGACTTACCAAGCGATGGAACCTTCACGGGTCCAAACACATCACTGTGCACAAGTTCGAATATTTGTTTCACCCTCTTACCACCAGAGGGGAAACTTGTTGGGTTGTGTTATATTATTTCCACAACTAGCCCACGTAGTTAATCGGGGGGTTAAAGGGGGGGCAGATCCCCCCCTTCGTTGCGCCGATTGCGCAGTGGGGGGATCACAGGGGGATCCATCACCCCCTATCTAGGGAGTTTGAGGGGGGTGGGTAGCCCCCCTCTATGGGGTCCGAGGCAGCGCCCCGAGGAAATTTTCATTGGACACTATATTAGGTTGGGCAGACCTACCTATGGTTTTGTGCATGGTTTTCTCACAAATTTTTGGACGTGATGTTTTTCGGTCCATGGTTTTTGATGCTTCAGCATGTATAAATATGTATTGTAAAATTGAAAGGAACATAATGGAAAATCAAGATGGTAGTCCCAGTTTTGGGATCCAGGGGAAAATCTGTGTATATGTGTTTTATGTTTTATTCTCTCGCATTGCTTATTTTCTGTTTTTTAGAATTCGTAAGCAAGTAATTTTTATACGGGATTAAAACATACATTTGGTATCAGAGATGTTTTGGCTTCAAGGGGATGCCTTTGTTGCTGAGGGATTTTGCTAGGGCCTATGGTAGACCCTGTTTAGTGGGAGATCTGCGAGATCAATTCTGGTGGTGAAAGAAGATGGCGAGCAGTGGAAAGATAGAGATTGAGAAATTTAATGATCAAAGTTTTGAGTTGTGGAAACTCAAGATGGAGGATCTATTGGTGGATAAAAATTAGTGGATCGTGGTAGATCCAGGTACTAAACCAACGGGAGTGTCCGATGAAGATTGGAAGAAGTTGGATCAGAAGGCAAAGAGCACAATACGATTGTGTGTCTTAGATTCAGTATTGTTGAATGTATCAGGGGAAGCTACAGCTAAGGATTTGTGGGACAAGTTAGGGACTTGGTACCAATCTAAGTCTCTCGTGAATAAATTGTTCCTACGGAAAAAGTTGTATAACCTAAGGATGGAAGATGGAGACTCAGTGACAGAGCATCTAAACACATTTAATACTCTGGTAAGTCAGTTATTATCTATTGATATTAAAATTTCAGATGAAGATAAGTGCATCAGTTTGTTGTGTTCTCTACCAGATTTGTGGGATAGTCTAGTTATTGCAATAGGTAGCAATGCAATTGCCTTGCAGTTTGATGAAATAGTCTCATCCCTACTGAAGGAGGAGTTGAGATGGAAAAATATGGAGAGCCAGAATGGTGATGCCTTGTCTGTACGAGGATAGTCCCAAAATAGAAACAAAAATAAGTCATCAATTGGGAGATCTAAATCTAGAGGGAGATCTAAATCTCCAGGAAAACCTGTAAAGGTAATTTGTTGGAAATGCGAAAAGGAAGGGCACTACAAAAGGGACTGTAAATCTAAAGCTCCTGACAAAGGAAAGGGATCTAATGATGCTCCTTCTACAGAGGCGAAAACCACCTCAGATGAAGGTGGGGATGTATACTTGGGTTCTTCAAGTACACATGTAGATCATGAGGCATGGTTGATTGACTCAGGTGCATCCTTTCACTTCACTCCCCATAGAGAGTGGTTCTGCGAGTATGAGAAACACGATGGTGGTGATGTCTTCAAAGGGGATGATAGGAAGGCTAGAATTGTTGGTCGCAGAAAAGTAAAGTTAAGTTGCAAGGATGAAGGGTTAGAACACTTCCAGATGTTCTGCATATTCCTGTATTGGCTAGAAATCTAAGTTCTGTAAGTAAGTTGGATGATGCAGGTGTAAAAACAGTGTTCGAGAAGGATACCTGCAAGATGGCTCAGGGAGCACTGATATTGATGCGGGGAGTTCGGATTGGAACTCTATACAAGCTACAAGGTAGCACTATTGTTGATGGGTGCAACAGTTCTGTGGTTCCTGAAAGTGGAGCAGAAAATCTAGTGGTCTCTGGAGAGAAGACCATGTTGTGGCATCAAAGGCTTGGTCATATTGGAGAGAAGGGCCTTCAAATATTTCATGGTAAAGGTATGGTAGAAGGTATGAGTAATAGCTCTCTAGATTTTGATTTCTGTGAAAATTGTGTATATGGGAAGCATAATCAAGTGAGTTTCCCCTCTGGTGGTAAGAGGGCGAAACAGATATTAAAGCTTGTGCACAGTGATGTGTTTAGACCTATGAAGGTTCCATCACTGGGTAAGTTTGTGTACTATGTATCATTTATAGATGACTTCTCAAGGAATACATGGATATATTTCCTTAATAAGAAATCTGAAATCTTTGAGAGGTTTAAAGAATTTAAGGCTTTGGTGGAAAACTAGACAGAGAAGAAGATAAAGGTGTTGAGGTTAGATAATGGTGGAGAGTTTTGCAGCAAGGAATTTGAAAAATTCTGTAAGAAGTGTGGTATAGCACGACAAAATACTACTCCATACACACCTGATAAAAATGGAGTTGTAGAAATAATGAACAAGATGTTGATGGAAAGGGCAAGAAGCATGCTCAGTGGTGTCAGGTTACGACAAGAATTCTGGGAAGAGGCAGTGGAGATAACATGTTATCTAGTCAACAAATCACCTTCATCAACGTTGGAGGATAAGACTCCACAAGAGGTATGGACTGGTAAGAAACCCTCTTTTTCACATCTGAGGGTATTTGGATGTGATGCATATGTACATGTTCCAAAGGAGAAAAGAACCAAGTTGGATAGTAAATCTGAAAAGTGCATCTTTATTGGGTATAAGGATGGTTTAAAGGGGTATAAGCTTTAGAACCCAGTAACAAAAAAGGTTGTGTACAATCGAGATGTGGTGTTCAGAGAGGTGAAATATGTTATTAAACATGAATTCCAACCAAAGGAGACTGAGAAGATATAGTTTGAGCTTAAGGAGGAAGAAATAGACTCTACAGCAGAGGAGGAATCAGAAGATGAAGAGCCACAAACTCTGGGTGTGAGAAGATCAGTTGGAGATAGAAGGTAGCCAGAAAGGTATAGTCCATCTGCTTTCTGTTCAAATTTTGCTTTATTTGTTACTGATGATGATCCCAGAACTGTGAAGGAAGTAGTAGATTCAGAGGATGGAAAACTCTGGCAAGAGGACCTGGTTGATGAAAAGGCATCTTTGCACAAAAATGAGGCTTGGGATCTGGTGGAGTTTCCAGCTAGAAGGAAACCCATTGGCAGCAAATGGGTGTTCAAAAAGAATATAAATGAAGAAGGAAAGGTGGAGAAATACAAAGCTCGGTTGGTAGCAAAAGGTTATTCCCAGGTGCCGGGAATTGATTTTGGTGATATTTTTCTCCTGTTGCAAAGGTAGCTTCTATTAGATTACTTTTATCTATTGTTGTTTCTTTTGATTTTGAGGTAGAACAGATGGATGTGAATACAACATTTCTTCACGAGGATCTAGAAGATGAGATCTACATGAAGCAACCTGAAGGTTTTGCAGTGAAGGGTAAGAAAGAACTAGTATTAAAGCTAAAGAAGTCTCTGTATGGGTTAAAACAGTCACCAAGGATGTGGTATCAGATATTTGATATATTTATACGGGGACTTGGCTTCACCAGAAGCAAAGCAGATCACTGTGTGTATTTTAAATTAATTGGTGACCATTTTATTTATCTGGTCTTGTATGTGGATGATATGTTGCTGGTTGGAAATGACAAAGAAATTATCCAGGATTTGAAGACCCAATTATCCTCCAAATTTGACATGAAAGATCTTGCTGCTGCAAACTATATTTTGGGCATGGAAATTAAAAGAGATCAGGCAAAGAGGAAGCTCTGGTTAAACCAAAGGAAGTATGTTGAGACAATATTGCAGAGGTTTAATATGCAGGATAGTAAACTGATGAAGGTTCCTATTCCTGTAGGTGTAAATTTATCTGCTGAATAGTGTCCCTAGACACAAGAAGAGGAAAAGGACATGTCTCGAGTTCCATATGCAAGTGCAGCCGGTAGCCTAATGTATGCAATGGTCTGTACTAAACCAAACATTGCACATGCAGTGGGAGTATTGAGCAGGTTTATGTCAAAACCAAGGAAGGAGCACTGGACAATAGTGAAGCGAGTGTTCAGGTATTTGTGTGGCACTAGTGATTATGGTTTGTGCTACCAAGGAAGACCAGGATTGGATAGAGTGTTGGATATTTGTGGCTTTGTTGATGCAGACTGGGATGGATATCTTGATCAGAGAAGATCTACAAGTGGGTATGTGTTTAACCTATTTGGAGGTGTAGTTAGTTGGATGAGTAAGAAATAATCTGTAGTGGCATTATCAACTGCAGAGGCAGAATACATGGCAGCCACTCATGCAAGCAAGGGAGTAGTTTGGTTGCAGAGATTGTGTTCAAGTATGGGGTTAGTACATGGAGCTATAAGGATAGACTGTGACAGCTAAAGTGCAATTTTCTTGGCAAAGAACCATGCTTACCTTTCAAAGACAAAGCGCATTGATGTTCAGCATCACTTTTTGAGGGATATGATATAAGACAAAAAGGTGTTGTTGGTAAAGGTGGACACTTCGAAGAATATTGCAGATGCATTGACAAAATCTGTGAGCTCTGAGAAGTTCTCTTGGTATAGAGAAACAATGGGCATTGTAGGGCTAGATAAATGACTAAGCTCTCCTGTAGGCCCCTATGGAAAGAAAACAACAAGTGGTAGAATGTTGGCTTGTGTTATATTCTTTCCATGACTAGCCCATGTAGTTAGCCGGGGGGTTAGAGGGGGGGCGGAGTCCCCCCTTCACTTTGCCGATTGCACAACGGAGGGGTCACAAGTGGGTGGTTGTTACAAAATGGATCTTGGATAGACTTCTAAGTCTAAAGTGTTCCTCGTAGAGGAAAATAAAAGTCAAGGGCTGCTCCTATAAATAGTCCCATTGCATAGATCTTTTCATTCTGAATCTGATGCAATTTGAATGGGCTAAAATGGACTTTGGATGAAGAAGTTATCGTAGAAAGAATATTGCCTTTGTCCTTTGAAAAAGGAGGCATTTCTTCTAAAAATGGCATAAAAGGCCTTATATGGGAAATCGCATCGCAAAAGCTTCAAAGGGCGGACTTAAGGCCAAGGCAGAAGGGACCACCAATCAGTGATCCCCGACATATCACAATTGGAGGCAGGCTGTATGCGATATCGAGACCCTAGACTATGCGACATTGTGATTGTCAATTATCGAATCAAAGGATTGGTGTCGACGTAGTCCATAATCAAAGGAAGAACCCCCGGGCCGTTACAAATGTGATATGCGATAAAGTAATGGGTCGATGTGCGATCACATGACAGCCGTCAGATCGGGAAAAGAAATCAACGGTCTGGATTTAATCGGTGAACAGCGATCGACGATCCCCGATGCCAGGGCCAATGCGATTGCGATAATGATATGCCAATAAGGGCCAGACCCGATGGATTTATAGACCCGATTTCATAAGTTTTTAAATCCAGGAATTCGGGATTTCTATGTATTCCTGTGTAGTTGGGTTTTGGCCATGAAATGATGCGATTGCGATATGCCGATGGAAGGCAGACCCGATAGGGTTTATAGGGGCGATTTCCTAGCCTTTGAAGTCCTGGTATTTTGCGCCCAATAGTGTAATTCCAAGTATTCTCTATGTATTGGAATTATGTGCTATTTTTAGGAATTCGCCTGAAGAAATGCCTCCTGTGTATTTCCTTTGTAACGGTCCCATTCTCCTTGCCATGTTGTAAGCGAGTGTTTGTAACAATGATGAAGGAATGTGTTATATGCAGAGCCACAGAGCCAGAGCACCAGATGGCTAGACGTAGAGCATAGAGTCAGTGAGCCAGAGGGCCAGTTGAAGAGACAGAGGGATGATTACATGCAGAGGAACAGATAGGAAGTCACAGAGCTGGAAGAATGCTTAACAAAAGCTAGAGAGCGCGATTGAGAGGCAATGCAGAGAGTTTTTGGAGTCCCTTGGAGGTCGAGCAATCCACTGTTAGCTTAAAGAGCCGAGAACCAGAAATCCTGAGAACTTCAGAGCCAGAGGGCTGAGCAGAGGTAGAGCCACCAGAGGTTGGAGGCAGAGCCAGATGGACAGAGCCAAATAGCTAAGAGAATCAGAGCCAAATGAGCCAGAGAGCTAAGAGCCAAAGCTAGTTAGCTAGAGAGCCAGAGAGCTCAAAGCAGACTTCTAAGAGCCAGGATGCCGTATTGAAGCTGCAAAACAGCAAAGGGTCAAAATGATCAAGCTGTTGCTGGTGTTCAAAGTGTGCTGAAGAATGAACAAGGCATTCCAGAGATAGTTAAGAGAATTCTGAGGGAGTTGGTGCAAGCTAGAGAAAGATCGCTCAGAGCGTTGTTTGAAGGAGTCGAGTCCAGAGAAGCCTAGATCTATTAGTAGAGTGAGGACAGCCAGCAGGATAAGATGGTATTCTAAACCCATAATTTCAGTGTAAACCAATGGAGTTGAGCATGGAGCTTGTAAAAGAACTTATGCCATAATCCCAGAGAGCCTAGTTGAGTTGACTAGAGCTCAAGGAGACATAGCCCAAGAGGTTTGGGTGAACTCCATATTATATTGTTGTTATGTGTGTCTGTTTAATTGTTGCTTTACTTATTGTCACATGTATTTAAATATCAGCATAAGCAATAGAACTTAAAGCACTTAACAGTTAAAGGCAAACTAAAAGCATACACCTATTTTCAAACACTTTTTAATTCCGCAATTGGTTAATCATAAGGTCTTGGAAAAATTTAAGCTTTGGAAGTGGAAAAGGTTCTTGTAAGGTAACAAGAAGCCTATAGTGCACCATTTTCAGATCAGGTGGTATCGGAGCCTGAGATTGATTAACCCCACCTTCAAGAATCTGATATCAAAGCTAGTTATACCAGAGCAAGTGGTATTAGATTAGAATTCTTGATTGACAGAGCAAAGATTGCTTGACTGAAAGGTGTTTGAATAGTCAAAGGTTGATTGTATGCTTGTTTGCAGACTGACTATTGTTTGAGTTTGCAGAGGTGAAGGGAAAGCTATTGATAGCTCAGTGGAGGGGACAAGAAGGAAGAAGGGCTGAAGGCATTCTTCTTATCCCAAAGGACCTCAAAGAAATCCTTGAAGCACAAGAGGTTTGTTGCAAAAGGTTGCTTGAATAAGCTCTTTGTTTATCTTGTTTGAAGTTCTTTTGTTCATTCTGATAATGACAACTTCTACAAGTGAGTCCTCAAATTTTTCTTTCTTCACAAGATTATTTGATGAAGACATGAAGCAAGACTTGTTCACCATGATGGATATGGTGAGAGAAATGTATGAGGATGGAAGGAAGAGCAACATACTTAGAGAGCAGTTGAATTCTGTGGAGGAAGAGAAGCAGTTGCTTTCTAACAAATTGCAGGAAATGGAGAGGCAACTTCATATTGCAAATATGAACCTGAAAAGGATGCATGAGTTGGATACATAGCCCTTTGTTTCCAAAGAAGCCTTAGTCAAGTACTAGCTTGAAGAAGAAGTAAACAATTCTTGTTTGTCTTCAAATTCTTCTAAGAATGCTTATATTGGTTCTTTTGAAAAACATACCAGAGGCATAGGTTCCAAGCTAATGTCCAAGATGGGCTATGAAGGAAAAGGTTTGGGTAAACATGCATAGGGTATTGTTAAGCCAATAATAGTTGAGGAAAGGCCTAAGTATTTGGGTCTTGGCTATGGACAGTTTTATGGAGAAGGTTCCAAAGCTTCCATGAAGACCATTGAAACAGCTCCAAGAAGGAATTTCATTTCAGGTCTTCTACCTCAAGAGTGTAAATATTGTATTCGTGGAGAATGCAATAGCTTGAAACATCATTTGCAAGATGCAGGTTTTCATAAGCATACACTTGAACCAGAGATTTGTGGAAACTCTAACAACCTTGAAGAGGTTGATGATGTTCCAAAGGGAGATACTTCTTCATTTAGTTCATCTCCTCATGAAGGCAATAAAGGTGAAAGAGAAAGGTATAAATCTGGTTCAAACCATCTTCCTTTTGATTATGATAATCATGATAAATTTCCACGTAAGCATTGGAAAAGAATTGCATGTTCCTTTTGTGGTTTGGATAACCATAATGTTTCTAGATGTTGGAAGAGAATGGCCACATACATGAAACTTTTGAAGGAAAGGAAGCAGGAAGCCAAAGGTCCATTGGACAAGGAAAATCATGTTGTCAAGAGAATGCACATGTGTTGCACCTACTGCCATAAGCAAGGACAAATTGCTGCAAAATGTTGGACTCTAAATCCAACAATGCTTCCACGAAACTTGAAGAAGGTGGAAAGAGAAAATGGTAGAAATGGAAATGAATATTCCATGATTGATGTGTTTCAGGATGTTTCACATGTTGATGCTGATGTGTAGACAAAGGTAGCACCTTTGAAATGGATTGGAAAGAAATGGTTAGAGTTCTTATCCAATTAAAGATTGCATGTCTTTTGATTTGATGCATCTATTTGCATTTCTTTGTTGATGGAATGCAAGTTGCAGGTTTTTACCAAGAAAATGAATGGAAAAGTTGAGTAGGAGAATCACTTTATTGCTGCAACATTATATTTCATTTCAGCTTCGAAAGTACAATGTGCTTAAGAAAAAGTTGAAGGATGAAATGCATGCATGAGAATGATGTGCATGAACACAGGGATGTTGATGATTTCCTTGTATTTGAACATGTATGTGTAATTAACTTGAAGGATTGATTGCTTTGGCATGCATGTAATATTGACTTTAGAAAAGTTTATTTGGTCTCTAAAATGGAGATAATGATGAAGTGTTTCATCTTTTGAAAAGAATCCTTGAGATCTTTTCTACATGCTTGACTTGAAGGGTCATTTGTTTTAAAGGCATGTTTTGTGGGCTTGGCATCTAGTCCATCATTTATATGCAGGTGTAATACATGGAAGTGTTCGCAAGCTGTGAGATCTATTTCTTTTGTTGAAGCAAGAGTTTTAGGCCATCCAGTTGTTGTCTGTATTCTGTTGTTGTTAACACTTGTTGTTGACAGCTTGTCAAACAGGTACAAATGGAAATTTTGTGAAGCAGATGTAACTTCACATTTGTTTGAGCCACCTTGGATCAATGATCAAGGAAGAGATGTTCCAACTACCTTTTTTGACCATCTCAGTAGGAGTTCTCCATGAAGACAAGGAGAAAAATAGTTCTTCCCAGGGGGACCAGCACATCTAGGAAGGAAAGTTGTCAGAGACTTTGGTTCTGAGGCACTATGCAAAGGCAAGTGTATGGAGGCTGAAAGAAGAGGGTAAGGTACTCTCATTTAACGTTTAGATTAGTATGTCAGTCTTTTGGAGACCAAAAGTTCTTTAGTGGAAAGGCATGATCCAAAATGGATCTTGGATAGACTTCTAAGTCTAAATTGTTCCTCACATAGGAAAATGAAAGTCAAGGGCAGCTCCTGGAAATAGTCCCATTGCATAGATCTTTTCATTCTGAGCCTGATGCAATTTGAATGGGCTAAAATGGACTTCGGATGAAGAAGTTATTGCAGAAAGAAGATTTCCTTTGTCCTTTGAAAAAGGAGGCATTTCTTCTAAAAATGGCATAAAAGGCCTTATATGGGAAATCGCATTGCAAAAGGTTCAAAGGGCGGACTTAAGGATAAGGTGGAAGGGACCCCCGATCAGCGATCCCTGACATATCGCAATTGGAGGCAGGCTGTATGCGATATCGGGACCCCAGACTATGCGACATTGTGATTGCCGATTATCGGATCGGTGGATCGGTGTCAGCGTAGTCCATAGCCAAAGGAAGAACCCCCGGGCCGTTACAAATGTGATATGCAATAAAGCGATGGGCCGATGTGCGATCGCATGACAGCCATCGGATCGGGAAAAGAGATCAATGGTCCAGATTTAATCAGTGATCCCCGATGCCAGGGCCAATGTGATTGTGATAGCGATATGCCGATAAGGGCTGGACCCGATGGGTTTATAGACCCGATTTCATAAGTTTTGAAATCCGGGAATTCAGGATTTCTGTGTATTCCCGTGTAGTTGGGTTTTGGCCATGCGATGATGCGATTGCGATATGCCGATGGAAGGCGGACCCGATAGGGTTTATAGGGGTGATTTCATAGACTTTGAAGTCCCGTTTTTTTGCGCCTGATAGTGTAATTCCGAGTATTCTCTGTGTATTGGAATTATGTGCTATTTTCAGGAATTTTCCTGAAGAAAGGTATTTTTTGTATTTCCTTGTAACTATCCCATTCTCCTTGCCATGATGTAAGTGGGGGTCTATAACAATGATGGAGGAATGGGTTATATGCAGAGCCATAGAGCTAGAGGGCTAGTCGAAGAGACAGTGGGATGATTACAAGCATAGGAACGGACAGGAAGTCGGAGAGCCGGAAGAATGCCTCAAAAAAGCTTGAGAGCATGATTGAGAGGCAGCGGAGAGAGTTTTTGGAGTCACTTGGAGGTCGAGCGATCCACTGTTAGCTCAAAGAGCCGAGAGCTAGAAAGCTTGAGAGATTTAGAGCCAGAGGGCTGAGCAGAGGCAGAGCCACCAGAGGTTGGAGGCAGAGCTAGATGGACAGAGCCAGATAGCTGAAAGAGCCAAAGCTAGATGAGCCAGAGAGCTGAGAACTAGAGCCAATTAGCTAGAGAGCCAGAGCCGTAGAGCCAGAGAGCTCAAAGCAGACTTCTAAGAGCCATGATGCCATAGTGAAGCTGCAGAACATCAAAGGGTCGAAATGATCAAGATGTTGCTGGTGTTCAGAGTGTGCTGAAGACATAAGAAGGCATTCCAGAGATAGTTAAGATAATTCTGAGGGAGTTGGTGTAAGCTAGAGAAAGATCGCTCAGAGCGCCGATTAAAGGAGTCGAGTATAGAGAAGCCTAGATCTGTCTGCAGAGTGAGGAAAGCCAGCGAGATAAGATGGTATTCTAAACCCATAGGTTTAGTGTAAACCAATGGATTTGAGCATGGAGCTTGTAAAATAACTTATGCCATAATCCCAGAGAGCCTAGTTGAGTTGACTAAAGCTCAAGGAGACGTAGCCCAAGAGGTTGAGGTGAACTCCATATTATATTGTTGTTCTGTGTGTCTATTTAATTGCTACTTTACTTACTATCACATGTATTTAAATATCAGCATAAGAAATAGAACTTAAAGCACTTAACAGTTAAAGGAAAACTAAAAGCATACACCTATTTTCAAGCACTTTTTAATTCCGCAATTGGTTAATCATTAGGTTTTGGAAATATTTAAGCTTTGGAAGTGGGAGAGGTTCTTGTAAGCTGACAAGAAGCCTTTAGTGCACCATTTTCAGATCAGCGGCAGCCCCCCCTATCCACGGGGTTTGAGGGGTAGCCCCCCTCTATGGGGTCCGAGGCAGTGCCCCGGGGAAATTTTTTTTGGACCCTATATTAGGTTGCACGGACCTACCTATGGTTTTGTGCATGGTTTTCGCACATGGTTTTGGATGCGATGGTTTTTTGTCCATGGTTTTGGACACGATGGTTTTTGGTCCATGGTATTGGATGCTTCAGCATGCATAAATATGTATTGTAACATTGAAATGAACATAATGAAAAATCAAGCTGGTAGTCCCGGTTTTGAGATCCACGGGAAATCTCTGTGTATATATGTTTTATGTTTTATTCTCTCGCATTGTTTATTTTCTGTGTTTTAGAATTCATATGCAAGTAATTTCTGTACGGGGTTAAAACCTACAAAACTCACTCATTTTTTCTTCCCATATACACAGTTTTCATAGAAATCAAAATCCAGAGAGATATTAGTCATACCTTCTACCGTACCTTTACCATGAAGTATTCGAAGGCCCTTCTTTTGAATATGTCCAAGCATTTGATGCCATAGCATGGTATTTTCTCTAGAGACTACTAGATTTTCTGCTCCACTTTCAAGAACCACAGAACTTGTTGGCCTATATGGGCCTAACCCAGGTTCAGAAGAATTACTTAGCCAAACAAATCCCATAGCTACCATCCCTTTCGACAATAACCCGCGGAGCACAGACTAGGGTCTCACTTGAGGTAGCAGGGGAGGGTGTTGGAACTAGGTTTTCGCACCCTAGGAATGTGTAGATGTGGTTTGGAGGTTTCGTGCACTGGTCTACGGCTCCGCGCTGCTTGGTATTCGTACAGATCCATAATAATTATACTTTTCTTATTAGAGCGCTATTCTATTGGAAGATGCGTTTATATATCAAGTCTATTCAACAAGGTCTTTAAGCAGACATTTAATCGATATAACCAATTCGTGCACTTATAATGAACCCATATTCACATACATTCATACCATAAACATATTAATTTAACAGATAATATCAAAGTCAGATTCATGATAGCTCAAATAGAACATAGAACTTTCAGAAGAAACTTATCTTTATTTCCACTTATCCTTAATACATCCAGATCTGCCTTGCGCTCTCAGCTGCAGGGGTCTACACACACAGATGTGGACTCTTCTAGGCCTCTGTGCACACAGCTATAGAGCCTCTGTCTACTACCCCAACCCTTGACTCAGACTTACAAATGCGGTCAAACTCCTTTCCTCAAAAACCCATTACATTTCAGATTCCAAAACTTATCCCCAAAAATAACTACCTTTCCCTCATAGAGCCGCGCTCTCTTTATACCTTCCTATGGTCCGCAGACCGACTTAATTCCTATTACTTTACATTATTTCTTGGGCGGACAACCCTTTGACTCGACCTTTTACATTTCGCGCTCCGCATACTTCGGAGTTTTTACAATAATTTAATCCTACTTTTTGGGCTTTCTTCCCCAAAAATGTTACGCAGGACCTCCGCTACCCAACAGTCCCCCAACACAATCATCATGACTCATCTCGAGTCACTCGCCGGCGCGGTTAGATGCTCTGCCTTGGCTTCATAGTTCGCCTCCCTTTGATTGATGCTCGTCGTCCTTCTGCTCCTTCATTGTCTCCTGCAACACTCCGTCCAGCTCCTGCTTCAGTGTTTCTACCATGTCTTGCAACTGATGATGCTCATTTTGCTCTACTCGGTTAACATAGAACACCCCATCATAGGATTTCAGCTTGAGCGGGGGAGCTGCATATAGGACTGCCTAGTACCACCATAACTACTTTCAACCTTCGTATCTTCTATTTGCACCATCTGTTGCAGCTTGTGTTGCAATTTTGCAAGACCCTGGCTATTGTCCGCAAGATCCCAATCTTCGTGGGACATTAGAGATGAATTATGAACTACATGTATATCTGTGATCATCATCTGTACATCCTTTCGTTGTTTTTTTGTAGCGTGCCAGCCTACCCCTGAGCGAGGCGACGACATCCGGACCAATTCTACTTCGCGTTTCCCCTTTTCCGATACATCCTCTATTGGTGATGTTGCAGCCTACGAGATGCCCGCAGCTATTAACACCATACTCCGTCGAGAGTCCTGCTTCTTCATCAGCCAGATCACGACCTTTGGGTTCATGCCTTGTGCAGAGATAATGAACAGCTCCATATGTGTTTCCTAAGTGTAGGCCACCCAGTGGATTCCCCTTGGTGATTTATAAGTCATGCGACTTTCAAATGCATTGATTGCCACCTGTTCCAGCTCGTGTAAAATCTGTGGCGGCTTGTTCCATATCTGGCTCATACTGTTTCTCTTAATTGCCCGGCGCCCACTCCCTTTTGCCATACCACAGACACCTTGTCATGAATAGTGATATCAACGGTCATTATTCCTCTTATCAGCGCATCCGCGTGATCCCTCCTACGTAACCACAACCCTCGTATTTGGCCAAATGTACGTGCACCCTGGTACTCGCACATCTATCCCCCAGTCTGCTTTATCGTCCCGCACTCTCTTTCAACTAGTTGGAGTGATGAGACTACCCTTTGAATGGTTAGTCAAGTGGTCGGCCCACCCGTGTAGAGCTTCAGGCGACTGCCATTCACTCTTCCCGAGAAGGGGTCTCCATTGAGTTTCGCAAGCTGAACTACACCCCCATCGGTAACTTCTTTGACGACATAAGGCCCCAACCAATGCATGCAGATTTTACCTAGGAATTTCTCGAACTTACTGTCATAAAGCAATACTAGATCGTTCTCCTTGAAGGTGCACACTTTGATATGGCGATCGTGCCACGCTTTCTCGCATTGTTTCTGTACCTGCTAATGGAATCCAGCCAGAAACTATTCCTCCTCCAGTTCTTTTAGCTGTGCGAGCCTCTCTTCCAATGCCCCATGGTCTGCCATACCTGTGATTGCCACGATCCGCAGAATAGGCACAATATATTCCATAGGCATAACAACCTCCTTGCCTTAGACTAAGCAAAATGGTGTCTGGCCTGTCAACTTCTTGCATGTAGTTCGATATGCCCATAACATAGCAGGGATGTGTAAGTCCCAGTCATTTTGCCGTGCATTACAGACCTTAGTCAACACAGTTTCCAAAATTTTGTTGAATGCCTCAACAGTCCCATTGGCTTGCAGGTGATAGGGCGTACTCTGTTGGTGATATATCTGGAATTCCTCCATGAGTGCGTTGATCGTTTCATTCAGAAAATGCATTCCCCTATCACTCATGAGAATTTTGGGGCAGCGAAACCTAGTCAGTACATTCTCAAACAAGAACTTTGTTGTTGTCACCACCATGCAATCCTTAACCAGTTGTGCCTCTACCCATCAGGTCAAATATTCGGTCACGGTGATGATATAGTGTGCGCCCATCTTTCCTCGCGGTTCAATAGGCACAACAAAGTCGATCGCCCATTTCTCAAATGGCTGTAGCATCATTTGTGACTGAAGTGGCATTTCATCCCTCCGCGATGGTTTGCCCGTTCATTGACATACATCGCAAGCCCGACAGTAGGCTTTCGAATCTTGATGTAGAGTGGGCCACCATAATCCGGCGCGAAGAATATTTTGGGGTTTTGGCACGACCTGCATAATGTCCACAAGCGACCCCTCCATGTGCTCCGTCCAGGATCTGTCCGCACTCGAATTCGGTACATATCTGCGCAATATTTCATCGTTGCCCATTTTGTAGAAGTAGTCTGCAATTACTGTAAAATCTGTTGCGCGTATCACCAATTCCTTCTTTTACTGAACAGAATACCCCTGTGGCACAGTTCTCGTAGTTAAAAAGTGGATTATATCTTCAAAGTGGCTATCTGCAATGCGCACAACATATAACTGGGCGTCCAGGAATCCCTCCTCTAGAGGCCAGTTGTAATGCGTCATCCACAATATCCATCCATTGGTCTTCAAAGTGAAATGTCGACAGAAACCCTTCTCGCAGGATATCCCACCCGCCGGTGCCATGTCGGAGCTCTACTTCCATGTACCAGTTCCTTGGAATGACATCCAGGGTATGATAAAATAAGTGCACCCATTCAGGTTGAGGCTCTACACCATAAGCTTTGGTCCATTTGGTCAAGTGCATGCACAGATCATCTCATCCATCATATTTTTCCATTATTCATAGCTCTGGCTTCCCAAACCTTATCTGCATCATGCACTTGCAGCTGCACCAATCTTCAAAGGTTCCTTCATGTGTTCCCCACCATCATGTTGGTGTTGCACGCAATGTCCATTTTAGTGCATCAAACTGTTGATACTCTGGTACCGCACTTTCGAATTTAACCATGAATTCATCCACTACTGTCAGCCCATCATACATCAGCATCTCTCGGTTCTAAACTTTAACACAATATAGGGATTTAGTCATCATATTATAGTGTAACGTGGTTACCCCGTTCACCCTGTTTCACCATTTCTCGTCTTCTTCATCTAAATTGTTGGTGCATGAGCTGGCGTAGCCCCGCGTGATTCTCTGCTCATCCTTTGGCCTCTGTGTAGCATTCTTGTAGATACACTCCCATGCATCGCCCCTTTCTTCGTTACACACAGGTTCTATGTAGCACAGTCCTTCTATTGGATCTAGCGGAATGACTACATGGAGCGACCTCTTCTCAAATATCATCTTCCTCTATTTGAGATTAATAACCCCATTCATGTCAGTGGCCCAGTCGATCCCTAGCAATGTAGGGTACGGGCTATTTTCGTCCACTATTTCAATAACTTTGAAGTCCATCCGAGTACTTGTGCCATCAATATCTACTATAATTCCTTGCAACCTTCCCATGGCCAAGATCTTTTGCTAACTGGCCGTCCGCAATTGGATAGGAGACCACTGTAGTGTAGGCTTACCCATGCGCTCCCAAGTCTGTTTAGGTAATACGTTTGCATCCGACCCTAAGTCCAGAACGACCTGATCCATCTCGTTGTCGCCAATCTGCATTGTTAACCACATCTCCCGACCTACGTGTCTTCCTAATTTCCAGACTGCGCGAGGTTCACCCCACCCTGCGCATCTATTAATCACTTCTTGTAACCCTTTAACTACCCGATTTTCGCGAAGTAGTTTTATACATGTCTCTAAGAAGGTAGTCAACATCGAGGGATCCCTATCTGGCTCAGGCCAATCCCAACTACCTTGGGTAGAGACGCCCGTGAAGCTTTCCCTAGCTTCCATACCAGTTTCCCCATTAACCCCTCCTGTGGCTGCACTGCTCTGCAATACCATGTTTACCTTGGGTCTGTCGTCATGTGGTTCGAATCTCACCATCTACATGTTTTTCGTTGTCGTAGGAGGCGCTGCCTTCTTTTCGTGAATCTGTGCTATCAACATGGGGTAGTCTAGCAGCTCATGGTTGAATTGCTCACAATAAGGGCATGATATTTGGGTTGGATTAGTGCAATCCCGCGCGTAATGTCCTGGTCCTCCATAGTTGTAACATATTAGCTGCTCGTGACCCCTTCCTGGTTCCATTCTGCCTCGTCCTCGATCACGTCATGGGAACCCACCGCGCGCAAACGTCGCAACTAGATCCTGACCTCGCACCTCAGTCTACATTCGGTAGGCAGGGGCCTAGTCCATCAACATTCGATAGCTACGGCAATCTCTTTCTTCGTGACCCACCGATCTACAAAAGTTGCAAAAGAGCTGCTGGGGGATATGCTTGTATTTTCGTGATAGATGACAGTTATCTGTGTCTTGGTTTCCTCCTACCTGACAGATTGTGCACCAGAGCAGGGCAATCGCACTCAACCCTCACTGTGCCTCTAGTCGCAATGGAACTAGTCCCCACATTACCACAAAGTTCACCGAGACCGGACAATGATCTTTATCATGTCCCTGGTTCCTGCACTTTATACACCATACTTCCTCCTGAACTTCTGAACGTGGTGTCTGATCTTGTTTTAAATTCTATATTTCCAAACACAAATTTTGGACCTACACTTGGATTTGCTAAACTCCCAACCCTAGGTCTTGTACCAGGGTTTCATGCAGCCGCATTGCTGCCTCCAGCACTTCTGCTTGGGTTGAGATCTTCTGTTGTGACAAAGCCAACTTCAGATATGGCGTTAATGATGTGACAAACCAAGCACGGTGTTGTGCATCTGTTAGGGTCACATTGGCCTCGCGAATGGTACTTTTTAACCTCTGATCCAAATCCCATGGGGTCTCACTAGGCATCATCGTGATCTCTTTGAATCCTACAATTGACCGCGTTTCTGACTTCGGCTGACTAAACTCCTTTTTTAATTCAGAATGGATGTTCGTGATCCCCGCCGTTGGATTAAGGCTTGAATACTTCATGTACCACGTTGTTGTTGGGAAAAGTATCCATTCGGAATGCCCCTATCCCACTCTAAGGTGTGATAGTGCCTTAGCAACAAACAAGGAAAACTAATTGAGTATTCTTCTTTATGAGATGTAAATTGAGGAGAAAGGATGTAACTAACCTGTGTCTTCCGCTAGTTTGTTGATCCAATTTCTCCTCTCTTCAATAGTTCCCAGCTCCCTGCTCCCTTACCGGCCCAGCTTCACCGAATTCCTGCAAGATCACAAGAGAGAGAAACTACACGAAGATATAGATATACATTCATAAAAATCTCAAGATCAGATTAAGCTAAACATGTAAGTATAACAAAACATCATTGATACACAGCATGTAGGAGAAACTCAAATAGTTTATTGATAGAATAAGAAAGTCCAAGAGGAGATACAACCAAGTGAGTTCTGATCCAGCATCTACCTCCCAGCAAAGGAATCCCTTCCTCTCCTCCAACAAAGCATAAATCACCCAATGTACTAATCTCAATCTCAAACCAACAGCAATTCTCTGCAAAGTACAAAATTCCAGCCTCTGGATCTCTGGGATGAGGGATCCATATATAGATGTAAGCAGAGAGGATGAGTCAGCTTATTTTTTGACTTGTGGCTTCTCTCTGTCAGTTCTTGCTTCCACTTGGAGGTTGAGAGCCTCTTACTCATCACTAGTCGAATTCATTGAGGCAAGTGTCACTGGAGAAGATTCTGGAAGCTTCCATGGTCTTTCCACCTCGTTGAATGAGCTTGCCATTTGTCATTTCCCGCTCAGCACACCTGGGTAGTGTATCCAAGTGCGTTGCAACGCACCTAGCCAGTGCATTTGGGTGCTTTGCAACGCAGGCAGCTAGTGGAGCTTCTGAATTGATCCTGATTTGACTAGTTCTGAGTGGTTTTTGGTGGACAACTTCTGGGAGAAGCTGTCATTGGTTGACCTTGTTCCTTTAGGAGCTGTAACAACATCTTTAGGGACTTTGGATCCCTTGTATTATGGACATTTCATGCTTATAGCTGTAAGGCACAAAAATGTCTATAACAGTTGCCCCCTAAAGTATGAGGCCGTTTATCGGGTGAAATGCTTTATTAGGAGGATCCGAAGTTCATTCAATGCTGGGAGGAGACCTGTAATAAGATACAATACAATACATTATTTTTCATACTGTTTTCATGATCTAGCTGAGGCGGGCATTCCCATGCTCAGCTTTATAAATTCATTTTTATGTACATAGGACAGACAATCGTCTGATGGTAGACTGATGATTCTGATGAAATCATCATCCTTTTGGTAGGATGATTATCTGTTCTGCAGTGCTGTACATGTCAATGTCTTTATTTTTCCTGAATATATATCGCAGCCCGAATGGATGAAACTAGATCCGGGGTCTTCAATCTCGTCCGATCTTCACTCTAAGTACAAGTCGATCCATGTGAGAAATGTTTTGAAGTCGAACATGGAAAGACATCGCTTGATTACCAGTCAATGATGTAATCTGTTAACAAGCGCGAGAGGAATCACCGATAATGATAATGACCCTCAAGGTACTGCAGCACAATTCACGTGGTGTGAATAAAGGACTTGGCGTCGAACACCACGCAAAATCTTTCGATCGCAGGTCATTGATGTATACCTGTCGTCGGAAGTGAGAAACTTGCCATTGAGGCATGCAAGCTTCAAAGTACTGAAGGGGGTGTTCCTAGATCAACTTCTTGGATAATGAGCTGATGTCGACAAGAAGCGATCCGTCAAAGGAGGGCCTTGATGTATCCCACATCAGTGACACGGAACGGAGCAAATGATTTTGATGGAGGTGAAAACGATCTGATGATATATGGTTCAGGGTGGCGGTCATGAAAGAATGAAGGATAATGTATGGTAGTGGATGGGACACGGTTGACTTCTCTGGATGACTTCTCTTGAACATATCGGCGACACTTATGTGATGGATTGGTAGCATTTACCCCAAAGGTGGATGGTATGGCGAGACCATGGTGATGTGACGGTGAATGAAACAACCCAACCCGACTCAGGCATGGAGTGGAAGTGTCATGTTCAAGAGTGACTTGCTACCAATAAAGGTTCTTTGAGTTTCTTCCCAATTTTCCCCAGTCATTGCTGACCAGTACCTCTTTATTTTTGTCAAGCTTGAGGAGGATAACATATGCTTGTTCTATAATTTTCCATTCGGGCAAACCCATCGCTATGTTTTAACGAGCCTAGCGATAGTGAAACTCGTTCTTGTCTAAAGACAAGTTTGTCGCTATTAATGTTTTTTAACGAGTCTAACGACAAAGATAACTCGGTCCTTTTCATTTTTAGAGAGTCTGAAAAGGTACGTAAAGTTAACTCCAAAATTCCTTTTTCGTCATCTAATCCCTTAAGTCCGAAAAAGTATAAAACAATACAAAAGGGATGAATTTTTGATAGTTTTAACAAGACGAACAAAACAAGCGCTCGATCTTTTTGTGCAATAATCCCTCAGGTCCAAAAAGATTAAAATTTAGAGGTGGGATAGCTCTTCCGGTCGCTTTAACGAGCTGGAAGGCAAAAACTCGGCAATCTTTTCATATTTTACGAGTCAAATGAAAAGAGCTTAAAGAATACTTGTCTTTTGAGGAACGAGTGATAAAATGGGTAGCAGCTGATTCCAGGTAAGGGTTGGAATTTTCCAAGCACGGCAGTGTCACAAGGATGGCTAGTGAAATCACTCTTCGCAGCTGTTCCTCAAAATGGGTAAACAATCATATGGAGGTGAATGATCGGCCAATGGAAAAGTGGAGTTGACAGTGCAAACATGACCAAGGCTTTAATGGCTGATAATGTTACATTCACGGTGGTTATTTACCGGAGGGTAGTTCATTTTTTAATGAGCTTAAACGCGGATTGAAACACTTGCTTGATCTTATGTTTATTTTTTAACGAGCATGAACTATGCGCTAAAACTGCTCGATAACATGGTCTAGTTTTGATTCTTACCATAAATAGCTTTGCCTTTTCAAAGATAGTACTGTACCCTCAATTGCTGCATCAAACTAGTTAGAAATGAATAACATTTGCTTGAAAATGAGATTAAAACACTAATATTTCACTTTGAACTACGTAAAAAGCAATAAAAAGTGTTTTTACCTCTCATTTTACCATTTCATTTGAACTTGGTTTGTTGGAGCTTTGGAGGTGCCTCTTCCCCCTTGATTTTCATCAGCTGATTTCAGGAGATTCTATGGACGATTCTCGGCGCCGTCTGGACTAGGTAGGAGCTAAACCTAAGCTCTTTCATTTCATGGTTTCCTTTCTACATTCTATGCTTCTTTCCTTGCTTTTCTGAGCCCCTGGGGTTTGATGGGGTCGCTCTGCCATCAGCGCACCTTGGGCACTCGAAACCTGCGCTGAATGTCAAGCAGTATGAAGGCAGTTTGACCTTCAACGCAGGTGGAACACTGTGCAGGTGCGCTGGGCGCAGAAAAGGATTTTGTTGCACAGTTTTTGATGAAAAGTTTTGCCTGTTTCTCATCAAAACTAGGATCTAACTCCTCTCATGTTTGTTTTTGCAGAGATATTGGAGCAAAATGACCCTTACATGGCGAGAACAAGAACATGAAGAAGAGGACATGATTGCCCTACATGATCCTGTTACAGTGAGCGCGTTGCGGAACTGTGGTTTGCTGAAGTTCTTCCGCATCTCTAGCATGAGACAGCAGATCAACCTTTTGCAGTATTTGCTCGATGCTTGGGATCCTATCAACCAATTTTTCCAGATTAGGGGCAAATCCATCCCCTTGACTGCAGTAGATATTTACTTCTTGACTGGCTTGTCGCAGCGAGGTGCCCCCATTTGTTTGTCAGGTTCGGCCCGAGGGAGTGACTCTGTGAGAGATTACGTCCACCAGTATTGTAGGGAAGGATCTCAGCTGAGTAAAGACGACAAGATCATCATCCGAGACGTCGCTGACAGGTCTCTCAGGTCTATCCTGTTCACTTTTGGTAGGATGGCCGGGAGTGCATCTCTTCATGTAGCCAACAGGTCCTATATGCAACATTCCTTGGAGTGTCTCCAACCGAAAATATTCAACTGGTGTGATGCAGTACTTCTGGTGATGAAAAGCCAGTTGACCAAGATAAAGGATGGGAAGTTGAAGAACTTTGGGTTTGGTTCTATTTTGACCGCCTTTGCCTTGGAGAAAATACCACTGATGCAGCCGCAGTACATTACACTCGACATACCTTCTCCTACTGAACCACGCATGCAGAGATGGGTTGACCACATGTCTAGGCATGCTGGTCAGTCTCAGATTTCTTTTTCCGATACCTTCTTCAGGTGGTTCGATCGGCAGGAGATGGCTTATGCCGAGTATCCATATGCTGGCATGGATTTCCGGGGTGATCCGGATTTAGTACTACCGGATGGCGAGCAGTGGGGCGCTATTGGTAAAATCTTTGACCATGTCACTGTTTACTGTTTTTATTTATAATGTCCTTGTGCTTTATTCTATCAAGACTTTTAATCAAACTCTTGTGTTCATGCAGATGTTGGTCCTGTTCGTCCAGTAGTCCGTCTGAGAGTGCCGGCCGCTGCCCCAGCAGGAGAGACTGCCGGGAGGGTTATCCTTCGTGACCTTGATGTGGCCGAGACCCTCACAGCTGTGCAGGAGCAGGTTGAGAGCCTTACTCTCGGTATTCCAGATGTGAGGATCGACGAGTTACCTTTACAGTTGCAGCGGCATACTACTGGTGTGCCTAGACGATGGACTCGTCTCTTACGCATGATCGCACAGGCTGTGACGTGCTATCACGAGCATCATTAGACTAGGGTGCCCCCTAGCATTTTGAGTTTTTGGGTCATGTGACCGATTTTGTCTTGGTTACAGAACATTATATGTAAACCATAAACAGCTATATATATATTTTGATTTTCGGGTTTTATTCTGGTTGAGTTATATGATCCACATGTAAAACATTGATGATGTTTCTTTTTATAAATGTCGCAAATGTCTATCTAACACATAGTTTGCTAATGAGTCGGTTAATGTGTTTAATTTTCTGGAAATATGTTAGTATTGAATAAAATCAAATTGTCTTTCCAAAATCTTAACTCTTAAGAACATGCGATAAATAGCTGGATTTCGGAAGGAATATATACCATTGAGTTGTAGTATTACGAGTTGTGAGTCTAGCCTGACGATTAGTCAGCGTATACCATGGGTGATGGCATCAGAGAGAAGTTCTATCAACGCGCTATACTCAGCGATGTTATTCGTTGATTGCCCGATACATACACCTCTGAAACTTACTAACTCACCGCTTGGATCAAAAATGGCCCAGGCTGCGAAGGACAGGTTCCGCGAACTACAACTCGCTCCGTCGGCATATCCAACACATGTCTCCAAAAGGTTTGACATCTGCAATAAATGTAAAAAGGTGGATTACTCAACCAAAATGAACACTTTAGCGAAAACAAAATACAACAAAAGCATATTGGTTACTATTTAAGCATAGTAACGCTTGAGGTACAACCCGTCACGGGGTTGCGCCAGTGGAATTCCGTCATAATCCATTAACTCGTAGGCTCCTTTCGCTAACACTCGTTTAACAATATAGGGGCCCATCCATAAAGAATTAAATTTACCTGCTCCCAATTTATCGGATTCTTGGTCGTAAAGCAAGACCAAGTCACCTTCTGAGAAGACACGGGGTTTGACATTTTTGTCGAACTGCGCCTTGACTCATTTCTTATGGGCTTCGTTAGCCAAAGCGGCATCATGACGGGTTTCATCCAATTGGATTAACTCCAAGAAACGGGCCTCTTCTTCTGAAGTTCCAGGGAGGAGATCGATTGCGAGTTTAAGAGACGAAATTTCGCACTGGACTGGTAAGACTGCTTCCAGGCCATATACCAGTTGGAAGGGTGTGAACCCGGTCGCATTCCTTACCGAAGTTCGGTAAGCCCACAAAGCTGAGTATAGGATTAGATGCCACCTTCTTTTGTGAACTCCGATCATCCTTTGCAACATACACTTCAGGACCTTGTTGATCGCTTCAACTTGTCCGTTAGCTTGCGGATAATATGGAGTAGAGCTGTCGTGAGACAATCCTAGCTTGGCAGCTAATTCAAGCATCATGTGATTGCGAAAATGCGATCCATGATCTGTGACTATAGCCTGTGGTACGCCGAATCTGGCGACTACATGATTGAAAAAGAAAAGGGCAGCTGTTTCACCAGTGTTATCTAATGTAGGCATCGCCTCGGCCCATTTGGTAAAATAGTCAACTGCGACTATGATATACCCATGCCCCCCGGTCGAGGTGGGGTTACATGTCATGAAATCGATGCCCCATTTGGCGAACGGCCCAACAGCAACTATTGGCTGTAGAGGTGCGGGTGGTCTTCTGGTTTTGCTATCAAAAATTTGACAAGCATGGCAACTTCTGACTGCGGTTATGCAATCCTTGAACATGGTCGGCCAGAAGTATCCTGCTCGTAATATTTTTTGTGTTGTAGCATAACCAGATTGATGCCCCCCACAAGCTCCTGAATGACACTCATTCAGAGCTTTTTCGGCCTCCTCATGGGTGAGGCACCTTCTCAGAACTGTATCGACACCATGACGCTAAAGTGTATCACCGACGATCATGTAGTCTTTTGCTTGGTATCGTATACGTTTCTGTTCTGAGTGAGAGGTGTTAGGCCTAAACTTTTGGGTTTGGAGATAAATTATTATATCTCCATACCACTCATTGCTTGTGGATATCAGAAACAAATTTTCGTCAACGATTGATTCTTCGGATGTTTCATCGTTGGACGACGATGGGAGATCGCATAATAATTCTGCAAAAACTAGAGCTTTCTTTGATTTGGATTTTACGAATTCCAGATCAAACTCTTGAAGGATTGCTATCCATTTTGAATATTTGCCCCCCAGCAACTGTCGCGACAATATGTAAGTCATGGTGTTGCAATCAGACAGAATGGTAGTTTTCTGAAAGAGGACATAGTGTCGAAACCTTTGTATCGCTTGAACAGCTGCAAGTGCTAGTTTTTCAACATAAGAATATTTACTTTCTGTATCATTTAATTTTTTACTTAAATAATATATAGGGTGTTCAATTCCATCGACTTCTTGAACTAAAACCATTGCGATGGTCCTATCTGCTGCAGCCAGATACAGGTTAAAATCTCTTTGATAATCGGGGGCGTACATTAATGATGCTTTCATCAAGGAATCTTTTAAAGCATCAAAGGAAGCTTGCGCAACCAGATCCCAGACGAAGGGTACCTCCTTTTTTCAAAAGACGTGTATAACCTTTAGCAAGTTCGGCGTAATTTGGAATGAACCTCCTCAGAATGTTTGCTTTCCCTTGGAGTTTCTGAATCTGAAGCAAATTTGAAGGTGGAGGAAAATTTATGATTGCCTGTACCTTGCATGGGTCGAGACGAATCCCATCCTTGGAGACTACAAAGCCAAGTAAACAACCAGAACTGACGCAAAATACACATTTGTGTGGATTGAGTCGTATCTTGTAGTGTCGGCAACGTAGAAATATCGCTCTTAAATGTTGTGGATGATCAGTCCGCTTTCGCGAATGAGCCGGAAGGTCGTCGAGGTATGGTTGAACGATGTTCTTGATGTCATGGAAGGCATAATTCATTGCCCTCTGAAACGTCGCCCCTGCGTTCTTTAAACCAAAGGGTAATTCTCGATATGCGAATGTGCCCCACGGACAAATGAATGCAGTCTTTGACTGGTCCTGTGGGCGGATATTTATTTGATTATACCCGGAAAATCCATCCATGAATGAAAAGATTTCGCATCCTGCGCATTCATCAATTATCTGGTCGATGAAGGGTGTAGGGTAGTTGTCTTTCGGACAAGCTTGATTTACATCCCTATAATCGACACACACTCTAATTGTCCCTTGTTTCTTCATAACAGGGACAATATTCGATACCCAATCGGTTAGAGGAACCGGGTAGATGAAACCAGCATGGAGAAGTTTTTCAACTTCTGCCTTAATGGCAGCGGCTTTCTTGGGGTGCACCTGCCTGAGCCGTTGTCTTACCGGTTTGACATCTGGATACATCTTAATTTCGTGTTCAACGATACTCGAGTCGATGCCTGGCATTTCACTGTATGACCAAGCAAAGACATCTCTGAATTTGCGAAAAAGAGCGGTATATATTTCCAGTTTTGAAGGAGAACAACATTTGCCAACATAAATATTCTCTACAACATCTGTTTTAGTCGAGATATTTATGGCTATAGTCTCTTCAATGTTGGATAAGTTTCGCTCGGAATCCACCGTATTTACAGTATTTGAAAGGAATTCAAAAACTAAAGGATGATAAAGGTCATCTTGAGTATCTTCTTCATAATCTGGAAGAAGGGAATGATGGTGGCAATCATTCCATGGTGCCCCTTCAATCAACATTGATTGTATGATTCCTTCGTCGGTTCCATGCACTCGCGACCAAGGATCTGAAGGGGTACCATATTCTCTAGACCTATCTACCCAAACGCTTGACGAGCGTTGATTCGGGTTTGCCTCCCATGCTAGAAACATTGATTGCTACAATATTTCTATTCGGCTTGGGGGAAAAACCATTGCATGATCCATGTTGATATCGTTTTCTGAAATCTTTGCGGAAGATATCATATTGCAGGTTCCAATCGACGCTACTTCCGCCAGATTGATTGGAGGTGGAAGAGCGAAAGTTCCCATTAGTATAGGATCTTTCAGTAGGCCTACTCCGATATTCTGAAGCGAATGGGGGCTTCCATGGATCATGGGAATGCTTCCTGTAACTTGAGAACCATTAGGGAGGAAGTTTTGTTGATCGACGATTGTAATCCCTCCTTGAAAGGGAAATGCAATCTTTCTAAAATAGGTCGACACAACATCTGCCATGGCATATATCCACGGTCTTCCTAGTAGGATGTGGTAACCAAGATTTCCATCGATGACTTCAACATCTATTTCTACTGTTTTTCCCCCTAGTTCAACCTTCATGTTATTTAGGATACCATATGGGGTATATGACCTTCCGTCGAATGCTTTTAATGTCGTCGAAGATCGCGACAAGGTTGGAGATCCTAAAGTTTTCCAGCAACTCATCGACATAATACATGTAGATGCCCCCTCATCAACAATTGTTCGATGAACAGTTTTGTTGAGGGCTTTCACTTGAATAAGGAAAGCTAGTTGCGCTGGTAACTGAGGATCGTATCCTTTGTGGTCAAAGGATACAAGATTGGAATCCTTGGGATCAACCCCACAAATGGCTGATAACAAAGCCTACCTTTGGGATGGGCAATTTTGTAGCACCTCAAGAGTCGACATAGCGGATGGCGATTGGGCCAAATCTTCCACTATGTTATAATGCTGCGCCACTCTAGCGCGGGGATTAAACGTCGACTTGTGTACTACTCCCTTTGGCGGTTTTATTGTTAATTCAGGAATGATGGGTGGTACAACTTCTATCGAAGTTGTTGTCGAACTACTTGGTTGATCTTTATCCTTGTCGTTCGACAGCTACGGATTCCCGTAATCTTTGTTCCTTGTTGAAATCAAAGCATCATTTTGCTGCTTCGAAATCGACAACATTAGCACTTGCGATGGGGAAGCATTTCCACTATCAACCAGATTTTGTCCTGGATTTGGAAACGGATCAGTTAACACAGCTGAGGTTTTCAAACTCTTAAAGAATCTTTTAAGCTCAGCTCTGTACGGACATTCTGTAGTCCAATGATCCTCATCGCATATATAACATGTATTTTTTGGTTTCCTATTTCCAGGAGGGTTCGAAGAAGTTTTTTCAGGAGATGACTCATCCTGTTTCTTCTTCTTACCTTTGCTTTGCTTCTTCTTGCTTCCTGGTTGTTTGGTTTCTTTGCCCTTATCTGTCGATACGGCATTTACTGCTGAAGCAAGAATTTCGTCTTTTGCATTTTGATCTGAAATCTTACGGGCTTTCTTGGACGTAGCCTTTGTCGATTTCGCGTTTGTTATGCCAATCACGCCATCGCCAGCGTGAGAGTCATTGTTTGATTTAGGAGGAGGAGGAATTGAGAATTCCGGTCTAGGGGCGTCAGGTATTTTGTCGTAGAGCGTGCCAGACTGAGTATAGACCAAGTCTAGATATTGCGCATGAGCGATGACTTGCTCTTCCGTTACGACTCCCCCCTTTGCCACATCTTCCGTTATAGCAGGAAGTAACGACTTGATAAACCATTCAGCTAATAGCTGATCGGGAACGTACGTTTTTACCATTCTACGACGACGTCGCCACTCATGTATATGATCAGATATGTGAGTGGCCGTTGTCTGCTTGAAGTTGGTTAGGATTTCCGTTCCCGTTTCATACCTTATTGGTAATTGAAAATGGGTTAAGAAAGTCGTGGCTAAGGTACTGAAATTGTCGAATGAAGCTCTAGGCAATTCAATATACCATTTTGCCGCTGGACCCGTTAACGTCCTATGAAAAAGGCGAAGCCTTATCGAATCATCGTTTAGGGTGTTTGACGAACACCATAGATGAAATGTCATCACGTGATTCGATGGATCTTCACCTGGATTTCCATTAAATTTAGGAATATCTGATGGAAGTTTATGAGGGATCGCCAGCCACCAAGGGGCGTAAGCAATTGGATCGTTTGTTAACCGGTGTAAATCAGGTAACTCTAAAGTCGCCACGAATGGTAACTGTTGATTCAGGTTAGGTGAAGCATACCCAGGATATGATGGAATTTCCTGAGCAGTTGGCCTTTACATACCAGCATAATGTAGTTGATGCTGGTACGACTGATACGGTTGGTGGACATGACCACTGTAAAGTGGTTGATTTTGACCGTTTTGAATGTACGACTGTCCACTGTTCACAAAGATCTGCTGCTCAGAACCTTGGTATACTTATTGGAATTGTGGTTGTTGATATTGCACCAGCCACGGTTGTGAAGCCATGTTCTGTTGCGCTATACTAACCGTTGGACCAAGGTGTGGGGTAATTGTACCCGTTTGGACCTGTGTCACCCCACCAGTCGACGATTGTGGTTGAGTCACAGGGTCAAGGGGCTGTTGCATTACAACCTGAGAAATCTGAGGTTGACATACAACAGGCAGCGTTTGAACTTGTGACACTGTCACAATAGCTGGTGTAGTCGGGATGTTCGACATAGGTACACATTGTTGCATAGAATACACAACTCTTGGTTGTTGGGGTAGTATAGGTACCCAACCACTTGATGTAACTCCAGTATAACCTGAATACTGTTGTGAACTCCCGTATGGATATCCTCCCGGAGGGGGTAATGAAAGGGCATACTGCCCCCCATACGGTGGCAATCCGGAACTCAAGGGAATTGTCTGCCCTTGGGGACTGGATTGCCCAAATTGACCTCCAAATGGATCAATTTGGCGAGTCTCAACATAAGAGTTACCGGATATTATTCCGGAGGAACAAACAGGAACAGACCATACTGTCAAAATAGTCCCTGGATGGACTCCTTCTAGCAGTCGTGAGCTAGTCGGGACAGATGGTACGCCGGCAAACATTGTCGGAGTGACGGCAGGGAGTTCCGCTGTCGCTGTGTCAGCCGACACAGTCCTAGATGTTGACGGTTGTTCAGACATTTTGAGTCTATCCAAAAGATTTCCTAGTGATTCTATAGGAACTTCCACTGGTGGTAGACTAACTTCTAATGTAGAAGGAAATAGAGTGACCCCGACTCCAAAATGTGTTGAAGTACTTTCTTGCGGATCTTCTACAATTTCCTCTATCGCAATCAAACCAGGTGGAAGGGGAAGACCGTCAGGTCCGTAAAATATTTCTGGTGCCGAAGAAGGGGTTGAATCGACAGCGACAGATGTTTGAGGAGCAAGACTCTCCGAACCGGTTACTGATGGAACTGGTTCAGTAACACAAGTGTTTTCTCTCAGACTAGGATCAGTATCACTGTCCCTCTGTGGCTGTTGAACTTCTTCTGTAGAGGCAGGGTTTCCAGAAATGTTTGGAGTAACCGGAATCTCAGATGTTGTTGGAACACTTGTTCTAACTTTAATAGGAGATTTTGAACCGGTTAAATGAGTTTTTTTTTTCCGTACTGTTTTCGATTCCGGAGACAAAGACGGTTGACTCGTAAGCCTCCGCGAACGACGGGTTTTCAATTGACTTTCTTCCACGATTGCGGATTACTCGATCAACCAAAATAAAAAAGGGGAAATGTGTTTCCGAATTAAATGAATTTTAGACGCTTTGGACACAACTTGCTTTTTCAATTTTAAAGAGTCGAGAAAAAGCAAAAGATGACTCTAGTCGCCTTCGATGTTTTAACGAGCCCGAAGTGACAAATGCTCGGATGGACTTTTTCCATTATAGAGTCTGAAAAAGGCCAAAAGGAACTGCTCTGGAGATCTAGGTAGAGGGTGTGCCAAACTTTTCACAAAACTGCAGAATACTTTTTTAAGGTACGGGCGGTCAATCTTCCCGAATGCTGTGTTCAGTGCATTGCGATCAGTAGGGCAGTCGACACGGCTTCCTATGGATAAAGGTTTTATGCCTATAGGGGTCTCCCAATATATACTCAACGGTACGTGGGAGCACAATCCGTACTGGTGCTTATCGTCTCTCAGGAGGAATCACCCAACCATCAGCGAGATCGACAGTCACCAGGTTTTACGACGCCGGAACACGTCTCTAGCCTAGACCTCTATGTTGTGCGTTAAGTTACAAAGCGTTGTTAAGTTCATTCAATTTATTTTAGGTTGATCGTTTTTAGAAGTTTGCCTTTTTGGATCACCACGAGATGTATGATACAATTCCTAAATGCAGTCTAAAGATGATAAGCAAGCTTTTATATCTTTTCAACAATGAAAATCCTAGCTACAAGGGGAAAAGAAAGACACAATCTTTTCTCAAAGAGCATAGAGCACACTGTAAATGCACTTTTCCTAAATCAACATACAAACTGTCAAAATGAAAATGCGCAAATGCATGTATTTGTTTTCACTTTCTTAATATTGATGCCTAAAAAGAAAGCTGGTGTACAAATTTGAATTCGATTTCAAGTGAAAACACAAACAAGTTTCTTTTTGAAATCAAAAAGACGATTACGACACTTTATGATTTTGAAGTAAACACTTGTTTCGACACTAGAAATTCAAAAATTCAAACCAAAAGACAAAAGTAAAAGCGCAATCAACTGTGAACAGCAAACAAACTCACTCCTAAGATCAAAACGACACTTACGACAAGTCTAGATCTAAGGGCGACAGTATGACTAGTTTACTTTTGTAATGGGAAACTGCAAATGATGTAACAAATACACAAATAACAAATACAGCTTCTTTATACAACTGAGGTGGAATTAAGGCAGAGAAAAGGGGTTTTCAGATAGGTACACACACTGATAACAGGCTGCAAAAAATAGAGATAAAACTGAGCAAAAGGAAGCAGGGGACCACAGCTGCACAAGGCAAAGGTTTATCAGCGCACCCCCAGCACAGAGAAACTGAACTTCAGCGTAGGTAGACCTCTCAGGACCTGCGTTGAAATGCAGAACCTCTTCACAGAGTCTGTGCTGAAGCAGAAATGAGAATTGTCTTTGGGTTCTGGGTCACGGTTTGCAGTTTAATCTACAGTTTTTGGCCGGATAAAAGCTATCAATTAGGTACAATTAGGAGGATGATTTAAAGGAGGACTAAGATCTATCACAAAGGGCTATTAGAGCACTTTTGGATCAGCTGTTCAGATCATAAAAACAGGCCCAGTGAATGGATTAGAGTAGCAGATCTCTACTTTGCATTTGTAAATGGAAAATGCAGTTCGATTCGGCACTCCTGAGTTTATGAGAAGAACAACAATAGAAACACAAATAAACTAACAAGATACATTCCCCAGCGGAGTCGCCAATTTGTTGTTGGGAAAAGTATCCATTCGGAATGCCCCTATCCCACTCTAAGGTGTGATAGTGCCTTAGCAACAAACAAGGAAAACTAATTGAGTATTCTTCTTTATGAGATGTAAATTGAGGAGAAAGGATGTAACTAACCTGTGTCTTCCGCTAGTTTGTTGATCCAATTGCTCCTCTCTTCAATATTTCCCAGCTCCCTACTCCCTTACCGGCCCAGCTTCACCGAATTCCTGCAAGATCACAAGAGAGAGAAACTACACGAAGATATAGATATACATTCATAAAAAGCTCAAGATCAGATTAAGCTAAACATGTAAGTATAACAAAACATCATTGATACACAGCATGTAGGAGAAACTCAAATAGTTTATTGATAGAATAAGAAAGTCCAAGAGGAGATACAACCAAGTGAGTTCCGATCTAGCATCTACCTCCCAGCAAAGGAATCCCTTCCTCTCCTCCAACAAAGCATAAATCACCCAATGTACTAATCTCAATCTCAAACCAACAGCAATTCTCTGCAAAGTACAAAATTCCAGCCTCTGGATCTCTGGGATGAGGGATCCATATATAGATGTAAGCAGAGAGGATGAGTCAGCTTATGTTTTGACTTGTGGCTTCTCTCTGTCAGTTCTTGCTTCCACTTGGAGGTTGAGAGCCTCTTACTCATCACTAGTCGAATTCATTGAGGCAAGTGTCACTGGAGAAGATTCTGGAAGCTTCCATGGTCTTTCCACCTCATTGAATGAGCTTGCCATTTGTCATTTCCCGCTCAGCACACCTGGGTAGTGTATCCAAGTGCATTGCAACGCACCTAGCCAGTGCATTTGGGTGCTTTGCAACGCAGGCAGCTAGTGGAGCTTCTGAATTGATCCTGATTTGACTAGTTCTGAGTGGTTTTTGGTGGAGAACTTCTGGGAGAAGCTGTCATTGGTTGACCTTGTTCCTTTAGGAGCTGTAACAACATCTTTAGGGACTTTGGATCCCTTGGATTATGGACATTTCATGCTTATAGCTGTAAGGCACAAAAATGTCTATAACACACGTTAGTGCTCGGTCCTGCAGTGCACTGACTAAGATGGCTTTCCTGATATTATCATCTGCGATTTGTTGTGCGTTCCATACTAAGTTTAGCACAAACCAAAATTTTTCCAGGTCTTCGCCTCCTACTCCTTTTAATACTGGTAACTGAATTACATTTGCCATAGTTACCCTTGATCTACTACCATCCCTGATCCTTTCGCTTTTTCAAAGTTCATTCCTATAGCGTCCCCGCATTCCACACCAGACACCCCTTCCTGGCAACGGAACCATTTGTTGTCTTATATGGGCCTAACCCAGGTTCAAAAGAATTACTTAGCCAAACAAATCCCACAACTACCAGCCCTTTTGGCCACAGCCCATGGAGCGCGGACTGAGATCTCACCCGAGGTAGTAGGGGAGGGTGCTGGAACTAGGTTTCCGCACCCTAGGAATGTCTAGATGTGGTCTGGAGGTTTCGCACACCGGTCTATGGCTCCGCGCTGCTCAGTATTCGCATAGATCCAGAATAATTATACTTTTCTTATTAGAGTGCTATTCTATTGGAAGATGCGTTTATATATCAAATCTATTCAACGGGGTCTTTAAGAAAACATTTAACTGATATAACCAATTCACGTACTTAAAATGAACCCAGATTCACATACATTCATACCATAAACATATTAGTTTAATAGATAATATCAAAGTCAGATTCGTGATAGCTTAGATAGAACACAGTACTTTCAGAAGAAACTTATCTTTATTTCCACTTATCCTTAATACATCCAGATCCGCCCTATGCACTCAGCTGCAGGGGTCCACACATATAGCTCTGGAATCTTCCAGGCCTCTATGCACACAGCTACAGAGCCTCTATCTACTACCCCAACCCTCGACTCGAACTTACAGACGCGTTCAAACTCCTTTTCTCAAAAACCCATTACATTTCAGATTCGAAAACATATCCCCAAAAAGAACTGTCTTTCCCTCATAGAGCCATGCTCTATTTATACCTTCCTACGGTCCGTAGACCAACTTACTTCCTATTACTTTACATTATTTCTTGGGTGGAAAACCCTTTGACTTGACCTTTTACATTTCGCGCTCCGCATACTTCGGAGTTTTTACAATAATTTAATCCTTCTTTTTGGTCTTTCTACCCCAAAACCATTATGTGGGACCTCCGCTACCCAACAAAACTGTTGCACCCATTAACAATAGTGCTACCTTACAACTTGTATAGAGTTCCAATCTGAACTCCCCACATCAATACCACTGCTCCCTGAACCGAATTGCAAGTATCTTTCTCGAACACTGTTTTTTACACTTGCATCATCCAGCTTGATTACAGAAATCAGATTTCTGGCTAATGCGGGAATATGTAGAACACTCGAAAGTGTTATAATCCTTCCACCTTGCAACTTCAACTTTACTTTTCCACGACCAACAAGTCTAGCCTTCCTATCATCCCCCAAGAAGACATCACCACCATCATATTTATCATACTCGTAGAACCACTCTCTATGGGGAGTGAAGTGAAAGGATGCACCTGAGTCAATCAACCATGCCTCATGATCTACATGTGTACTTGAATAACCAAAGTACACATCCCCACCTTCATCTGAGGTGGTTTTCACCTCTGCAGAAGGAGCATCATCAGATCCCTTTCTTTTGTCAAGAGCTTTAGAGTTACAGTCCCTTTTGTAGTGCCCTTCCTTTCTGCATTTCCAACAAACTACCTTTACAGGTTTTCTTGGAGATTTAAATCTCCCTCTATATTTATATCTCCCACTCGATGACTTATTTTTTGTGACCATCCTCGTACAGACAAGGCATCACCATTCTACCTCTCCATATTTTTCTGTCTCATCTCCTCCGTCAGCAAGGATGAGACTATTTCATCAAACTGCAAGGCAGTTGCATTGCTACCTATTGCAATAACTAGACTATCCCACGAATCTGGTAGAGAACACAACAAGTTGATGCACTTATCTTCATCTGAAATTTTAATATCAATAGATAATAACTGACTTACTACAATATTACATGCATTCAGATTCTCTCTCACTGAGTCTCCATCTTTCATCCTCAGGTTATACAACATTTTTCGTAGGAACAATTTATTCACCAGAGACTTAGATTGGTACAAAGTCCCTAACTTGTCCCACAAAGCCTTAGTCGTAGCTTCCCCTGATACATTAAAAAATAATGAATCTAAGACACACAATCATATTGTGCTCTTTGCCTTCCGATCCAACTTCTTCCATTCTTCATCAGACACTCTCACTGGTTTAGTACCTGGATCTCCCGTGATCCACTAATCTTTATCCACCAATAGATCCTCCATCTTGAGTTTCCACAACTCAAAACTCTGACCACTAAATTTATTGATCTCTATCTTTCCACTTCTCACCATCTTATTTCACCACCAGAATCGATCTCGCAGATCTCCCACTAAACATGGTCTACCACAGGCCCAAGCGAAACCCCTCAGCAACAAAGGCGTCCCCTTGAAGCCAAAACAGGTCTGATACCAAATGTAGGTTTTAACCCCATACAGAAATTACCTGCATACGAATTCTAAAACAGAAAATAAACAAAGGCAAGAGCATGACACATAAAACACATATACAAAGAGATTTTTCCCTGGATCCCAAAACTGGGACTACCAGTTTGATTTTTCATTATGTTCCTTTCAATGTTATAATACATATTTATACATGCCGAAGCATCCAATACCATGGACCGAAAACCATCATGCCCAAAACCATGTGTGAAAACCATGCACAAAACCATAGGCAGGTCTGCCCACCTAATATAGGGTCCCAAAAAAAATTCCCCAAGGCATTGCCCCAGACCCCGTAGAGGGGGGCTATCTACCCCTCTCAAACCCCTTGTGACCCCCCCGATGCACAATGAAGGGGGGGGCCTGCCACCCCTCTAACCCCCCGGTTAACTAGGGGAGCTAGTTGTGGAAATAATATAACACAACCCAACAAGTAGGAGATTTAGGTGTTATGAAGATTCCACTAAAGCCTGATGTGAATCCAATTAAGAAAAGGCCCTATAGATTAAACGCAAAGTACAAGGAAAAAGTGAAGAAATAAATTGACAAAATGATAGCAGCTAGAATCATTGAACCTGTGAGAGAATCAGAGTTGATAAGTCCTATCGTGGTATAAGAAAAGAAACAAAAGGAGAAATCAGGATTTTTGTTGATTGAAGGAAGTTAAATGATGCATGTCTACATGACCCATTCCCGGTGAAATTTTTTCTAGACCCTATATTAGGTTGGGCAGACCTACCTATGGTTTTGTGCATGGTTTTCTCACATGGTTTTGGACGCGATGGTTTTTGGTCCATGGTATTGGATGCTTCAACATGTATAAATATGTATTGTAACATTGAAAGGAACATAATGAAAAATCAAGGTGGTAGTCTCGATTTTGGGATCCAAGGGAAAATCTGTGTATATGTGTTTTATGCGTTATTCTCTCACATTGCTTATTTTCTATATTTTAGAATTCATATGCAGGTAATTTATGTACAGGATTAAAACCTACATTTGGTATCAAATATGTTTTGGCTTCAAGGGGACGCCTTTGTTGCTGAGGGGTTTTGCTTGGGCCTGTGGTAGACCCTGTTCAGTGGTAGATCTGCGAGATCGATTCTGGTGGTGAAAGAAGATGGCCAGTAGTGGAAAGATAGATATTGAGAAATTTAATGGTCAGAGTTTTGAGTTGTGGAAACTCAAGATCGAGGATCTATTGGTGCATAAAGATTAGTGGATCACGGTAGATCCAGGTACTAAACCAACGGGATTGTCCGATGAAGATTGGAACAAGTTGGATCAGAAGGCAAAGAGCACAATACGGTTATGTGTCTTAGATTCAGTATTTTTGAATGTATTAGGGTAAGCTATAGCTAAGGCTTTGTGGGACAAGTTAGGGACTTTGTACCAATCTAAGTCTCTCGTGAATAAATTGTTCCAATGGAAAAAGCTGTATAACCTAAGGATGAAAGATGGAGACTCAGTGACAGAGCATCTGAACGCATTTATTACTGTGGTAAGTCAATTATTATCTATTAATATTAAAATTTTAGATCAGAAGATAAGTGCATCAGTTTGTTGCATTCTCGACCAAATTCATGGGATAGTCTGGTTATTGCAATAGGTAGAAATGCAATTGCCTTGCAGTTTGATGAAATAGTCTCATCCTTGCTGACAAAGGAGATGAGATGGAAAAATATGGAGAGCCAGAATGGTGATGCCTTGTCTGTACGAGGATGGTCCTAAAACAAAAACAAAAATAAGTCATTGAGTGGGAGATCTAAATCTAGAGGCAGATCTAAATCTCCAGGAAAACCTGTAAAGGTAGTTTTTTGGAAATGCGGAAAGGAAGGGCAGTACAAAAGGGACTGTAAATCTAAAGCTCCTGACAAAGGAAAGGGATCTGATGATGCTCCTTCTGCATAGGCAAAAACCACCTCAAATGAAGGTGTGGATGTGTACTTGGGTTCTTCAAGTACACATGTAGATCATGAGGCATGGTTGATTGACTCAAGTGCATCCTTTCACTTCAATCCCCATAGAGAGTGGTTCTGCGAGTATGAAAAACACGATGGTGGTGATGTCTTCTTAGGGGATGATAGGAAGGCTAGAATCGTTGGTCATGGAAAAGTAAAGTTAAGTTGCAAGGTGGAAGGGTTAGAACACTTCTGGGTGTTCTGCATATTCCTTCACTAGCCAGAAATCTAATTTCTGTAAGCAAGCTGGATGATGCAGATGCAAAAACAGTGTTCGAGAAGGATACCTACAAGATGTTTCGGGGAGCACTGATATTGATACGGGGAGTTCGGATTGGAACTCTGTACAAGCTACAAGGTAGCACTATTTTTTATGGGTGCAATAGTTCTGTGGTTCCTGAAAGTGGAGCAGAAAATCTAGTGGTCTCTAGAGAGAAGACCATGTTGTGGCAACAAAGGCTTGGTCATATTGGAGAGAAGGGCCTTTGAATACTTCATGGTAAAGGTATGGTAGAAGGTATGAGTAATAGCTCTCTGGATTTTGATTTCTGTGAAAATTGTGTATATGGGAAGCAGAATTGAGTGAATTTTGGCTCTGGTGGTAAGAGGGTGAAACAGATATTAGGGCTTGTACACAGTGATGTGTTTAGATCTGTGAAGGTTCCATCACTGGGTAAGTCTATTTACTATGTATCATTTATAGATGACTTCTCAAGGAATACATGGATATATTTCCTTAAGAAAAAATCTGAAGTCTTGGAGAGGTTTAAAGAATTTAAGGCTCTCGTGGAAAACCGGACAGAGAAGAAGATAAAGGTGTTGAGGTCAGATAACGGTGGAGAGTTTTGTAGCAAGGAATTTGAAGAATTCGGTAAGAAGTGTGGTATAGCACAGCAGAATGATACTCCATACACACCTGAAAAAAATGGAGTTGTAGAAAGAATGAACAAGATGTTGATGGAAAGGGAAAGAAGCATGCTTAGTGGTATCAGGTTAGGACAAGAATTCTGGGAAGAGGCAGTGGACACAGAATGTTATCTAGTCAGCAAATCACCTTCATCAACATTGGAGGATAAGACTCCACAAGAGGTATGGACTGGTAAGAAACCCTCTTTTTGACATCTGAGTGTATTTGGATGTGGTGCATATGTACATGTTCAAAAGAAGAAAAGAACCAAGTTGGATAGTAAATCTGAAAAGTGCATTTTTATTGGGTATAAGGATGGTTTAAAGGGTTATAATCTTTGGAACCCAGTAATAAGGAAGGTTGTGTACAACCGAGATGTGGTGTTTAGAGAGGTGAAATATGTTATTAAACATGAATTCCAACCAAAGGAGACTGAGCAGATAGAGTTTGAGCTTAAGGAGGAAGAATTAGACTCTATAGCATAGGAGGAATCAGAAGATGAAGAGCCACAAACTCCGGGTGTGAGAAGATCAGTTCGAGATAGAAGGCAGCTAGAAAGGTATAGTCCATCTGCTTTCTATTCAAATTTTTCTTTATTTGTTACTAATGATGATCCCAGAACTGTGAAGGAAGCAGTAGATTCAGCGGATGGAAAACTCTAGAAAGAGGCCATGGTTGATGAATTGGCATCTTTGCACAAAAATGAGGCTTGGGATCTGGTGGAGTTTCCAGCTGGAAGGAAACCCATTGGCAATAAATGGGTGTTCAAGAAGAAGATAAATGAAGAAGGAAAGGTGGATAAATACAAAGCTCGGTTGGTAGCAAAAGTTTATTCCCAGGTGTCGGGAATTGATTTTGGTGATATTTTTTATCCTGTTCCAAAGGTAGCTTCTATTAGATTACTTTTATATGTTGTTGTTGCTTTTGATTTTGAGGTAGAACAGATGGATGTGAATACAACATTTCTTCATGGGGATCTAGAAGATGAGATCTACATGAAGCAACCTTATGGTTTTGTGGTGAAGGGTAAGAAAGAACTAGTATGCAAGTTAAAAAAGTCTCTGTATGGGTTAAAACAGTGACCAAGGACATGGTATCATAAATTTGATACATTTATACGGGGACTTGGCTTCACTAGAAGCAAAACAGAACACTGTGTGTATTTTAAATTAATTGGTGACCATTTTATTTATCACGTCTTGTATGTAGATGATATGTTGTTGGTTGGAAATGACAAATAAATTATCCAGGATTTGAAGACCCAATTGTCCTCCAAATTCGACATGGAAGATCTTGGTGCTGCAAACTATATTTTGGGCATGGAAATTAAAAGAGATCGAGCAAAGTGGAAGCTCTGGTTAAACCAGAGGAAGTATGTCGAGACAATATTGCAGAGGTTTAATATGTAGGATAGTAAACTGGTTAAGGTTCCTATTCCTGTAGGTGTAAATTTATCTGCCGAACAGTGTCCCTAGACACAAGAAGAGGAAGAGGACATGTCCCGAGTTCCATATGCAAGTGCAGTCGATAGCCTGATGTATGCAATGGTCTGTACTAGACTAGACATTGCACATGCAGTGGGAGTATTGAGCAGGTTTATGTCATAACCAGGGAAGGAGCACTAGAAAATAGTGAAGCGGATGTTCAGGTATTTGTGTGGCACTAGTGATTATGGTTTCTGCTACCAACAAAGACCATGATTGGACAAAGTGTTGGATATTCGTGGCTTTGTTGATGCAGACTGGGCTGGATATCTTGATCAGAGAAGATCTACAAGTGGGTATGTGTTTAACCTATTTGGAGGTTTAGTCAATTGGATGAGTAAGAAACAATCTGTAGTGGCATTATCAACTGCAGAGGCAGAATACATGGAAACCACTCATGCAAGCAAGGAAGCAGTTTGGTTGCAGATATTGTATTCAAGTATGGGGTTAGTACAGGGATCTATAAGGATAGACTATGACAACCAAAGTGCAATTTTCTTGGAAAAGAACCATGCTTACCATTCAAAGACAAAGCAAATTGATTATCAGTATCACTTTGTGAGGGATATGATATAAGACAAAAAGATGTTTCTGGTAAAGGTGGACACCTTGAAGAATATTGCAGATGCATTGACAAAATCTTTGAGCTTTGAGAAGTTCTCTTGGCGTAGAGAAACAATGGGAATTGCAAGGCTGGGTAAATGAATAAGCTCTCCTGTGGCCCCCTGTGGAAAGAAAACAAGTGGTAGAATGTTGGGTCGTGTTATATTCTTTCCATGACTAGCCCACGTAGTTAACCGGGCGGTTAGAGGGGGGCGGATCCCCCCCTTTGCTTTTCCTTTTGTGTAGCGGGGGGGTCATAGGGGGGCGGCTATTCCAAAATGGATCCTGGATAGACTTCTAAGTCTAAATTTTTCCTCATAGAGGAAAATGAAAGTCAAGGGTTGTTCTTGTAAATAGTCCCATTGCATAGATCTTTTCATTCTGAATCTGATGCAATTTGAATTGGCTAAAATGGACTTCGGATGAAGAAGTTATCGCAGAAAGAAGATTGTCTTTGTCCTTTAAAAAGGAGGCATTTCTTCCAAAAATGGCATAAAAGGCCTTATATGGGAAATCGCATCGCAAAAGGTTCAAAGGTCGGACTTAAGGCCAAGGCGAAAGGGACCACCGATCAACAATCCCCTACATATCGCAATCAGAGGCAGGCTGTATGCGATATCGGGACCCCAGACTATGCGACATTGCAATTATCAATTATCGGATTAGCGGTCGGCATCGGCATAGTCCATAGCCATAGGAAGAACCACCGAGCCGTTACAAATGCGATATGTGATAAATCAATGGGCCTATGTGCAATCTCATGACAGCCGTCGGATCAGGAAAAGTGATCAACGGTCCAAATTTAATTGGCGATCGGCGATCGACGATGCCCAATGCCAGGGCTAATGCGATTACGATAGCGATATGCCGATAAGGGCTGGACCCAATGGATTTATAGACCCAATTTCATAAGTTTTGAAATCTGGGAATTCGAGATTTCTGTGTATTCCCGTTGTTACAGGGAAAAGTGTCTACACAGAACTACTTATCCCACTAAGGTGTGGTAGCTACCTTAGAAACAAACAAAGTAAAGCTACTTTAGTTTTTCCTTTATGAAATATAGATGAGAGAAGAAAAAAGAAGACCAACCTCTGTCTTGCGCTAATCTCCTAGTTCGATTCCTCTCTCTCTTGATAGTCTTTTGCTACTTGCTCCCTTGTACGCCCAGCTTCACAGAGTACCTGTAGGATCACAGTAGCATAACACTATACAAGAACATGTATTTGTAATCATAAACAATCTAGGATCAGATGTAAATTGACCATACAAATGCATAAAACATAAATGACACAAGAGTATGGAGGAAAACTTGAATAGCTTTTATTGATAACCAAGAAAGAGCCAAGGGAGTTACAACCAGTTGTTCTGACCCAGCATCATCCTCTCAGCAAGTAAGCTCTTCTTCACCTCATACAAAGCTTAGATCACCCAACACTATGATGTTGTCTCAAGAAACCAACAGCAATTCCTTACAAGATGCAAAATTCCAGCCTCTAGATCTCTGGGATGAGGGATCCATATATAGATATCCGTAAGGGAGATGAGTCAGCTTGTGATTTGATTAGTGTCTTCCCTCTGATAGTTCTTTCTTCCACTTGGAGATTGATGATCTCTTACTCATCCTTGGTCGAATTCAGAGAGGCAAGTGTCACAGGAGAAGTTTCTGGAAGATTCCATGCCTCTCCACCTCGCGGAATGACACTGCCATTTGTCACTTCTCGCCCATCGCACCCCATAGAAGGGCTTTTTGAAATGCAACGCATCCACAGAGTGTATTTAGGTGAGATGCAACGCACTTTGCCTATGGAGCAGCTGAAATGATCCTGTTTTGACCAGTTTTGAGCAATTTTTCATGGAGAACTTCTGGGAGAAGCTGTAATCAGTTGACCTTGTTCCTTTAGGTGTTAGAACAACACTTTTAGGGACTTAGGAGCCCTTGGTTTATGGACATTTCATGCTTGGGGTTGCAGTGCCAAAAACTGTCTATAACAGTTGCCCCCTAAAGCATGAGGTCATTAATCTTTTGATGTCGGGTGAAATGCTTTATTATGAGGATCCGAAGTTCTTTCAAGCTGGGAGGAGACCTGTAATAAGATACAATACAATACATTATCTTCATAATATTTTCATGATTTAGTTGAGGCGGGCATTCCCATGCTCAGCTTTATAAATTCATTTTCATGTACATAGGACAGATAATCGTCTGAGTGTAGACTGATGATTCTGGTAGAGCCATCATCCCTTTGATTGGATGATTATCTGTGCAGCAACGATGTACATTTGATGTCTTTATTTCCCTGAATATATATCGCAGCCCGGATGGATGAAACTAGATCCGGGGTCTTCAATCTCGTTCGATCTTCACTCGAAGTACAAGTCTATCCATGTGAGAGATGTTCTGGAGTCGAACATGGAAAGGCATCACCTTATTACCAGCCAATGATGTAAGCTATTAACAGGCGCGAGAGGAATCACTGATAATGATAATGACCCTCAAGGTACTGCAGTACAATTCACGTGGTGTGAATAAAGGACTTGGCGTCGAACACCACACAAAATCTTTCGGTCGAAGGCCATTGATGTAAACCTGTCACCGGAAGTGAGAAACTTACCATTGAGGCATGCAAGCTTCAAAGTACTAAACGGGGTGTTCCTAGATCGACTTCTTGGATAATGAGCTGATGTCGACAAGAAGTGATCCATTATCAGAGGGCCTTAATGAATCCCACATCAATGACACGGAACGGAGAAAATGATTTTAATGGAGGTGAAAACGATCTGATGACATAAGGTTCAGGGTGGCGGTCATGAAAGAATGGAGTGTAAATGTATTGTAGCGGGTGAGACACAGGTGAATTCTCTGAATGACTTCTCTTGAACATATCAGCGACACTGACGTGATGGATTGGTAGCATTAACCCCGAATGTGGATGGTGTGATGGGACCATGGTGATGTGACCGGTGAATGAAACAACCCAACGCGACTTGGATGCGGAGTGAAAGTGTCATGTTCAAGAGCGACTTGCTACCAACAAAGTTTCTTCAAGTTTTCTTCCCAATTTTTCCCCAGTCATTACTGACCAGTACCTCTTTATTTTTGTCAAGCTTGAGGAGGATAACATATGCTTGTTCTATAATTTTCCCTTTGGGAAAACCCATCGCTATGTTTTAACGAGCCTAGCGATAGTGAAACTCGTTCTTGTCTGCTATGGACAAGTTTGTCGGTATTAAGTTTTAACAAGTTTAACAACAAAGATAACTCGGTCCTTTTCAATTTTAGAGAGTCTGAAAAGGGACATAAAGGAAACTCCAAAATTCCTTTTTCGTCATCTAATCCCTTAAGTCTGAAAAAGTATAAAAAAATACAGAAGGGATGAATTTTCGATACTTTTAACGAGCCGAACAAAACAAGCGCTCGATCTTTTTGTGTAATAATCCCTCAGGTCCAAAAAGATTAAAATCTAAAGGAGGGATAGCACTTCCGGTCCCTTTAACAAGCTGGAGAGGCCAATGGCTCGGCAATCTTTTCATATTTTACAAGTCAGTTGAAAAGAGCTTAAAGGAGACTTGTCTTTTGAGGAACGAGTGATAAAATTGGGTAGCAGCTGATTCCAGGTAAGGTTTGGAATTTTCCAATCACAGCAGTGTTACAAGGATGGCTAGCGGGATCACTCTTCGCAATTGTTCCTCAAAAGGGGTAAACAATCAAATGGAGGTGAATGATCGGCCAATACAAAGTGGAGGTGATGATGAGAACACGACCAGGGCTTTAAAGGCTGAAGTACTACATTCACGATGGTTATTTACCGGAAATCGGTTCATTTTTTTTTATTGAGCTTAAACACTGGGGGAAACGTTTGCTCATGACTTATGTTTATTTTTTAACGAGCTTGAACTATGTGCTAAAACTTCTCGATTAACCCAGTCGTATAATAAGAATGTCTCATTTAAAATCGGAAATTTTTCAAAACTTTTCCCCACATCCTTTCTTTATGCAAGTTAGGAAACGACCAATCCAAAAAACAGATAAATGATCGCTCTTCTCTTGCACGCCAAAAGGTTTGCATGCCCCCAGGTATAAAACAGAGTTTCAAGGTCACCTTTCATTCTACCGACAAAACATTTGTTTTATCAGGAAAGGTCTACCTCTTTCAGGTTACCAAAGGTTGTTCTATTCACACCACAAACAAAACACTTCTTCGGCGATGTCTACCGAAATAGACAAAGGTGAGACAATCCACTCACATAACTTTCACGAGGGAATCTTATTCCAATCTAACCCCCTTTTCCAATCACGGACGGGAGTACAGACTCGTCATATATCTCTCGCAGAAACCTACCCTATACCCGAAGTTTTCCTGCCGAAGCAGACCAGGGTGCATGCCCCCTGGGTTTCAGTCATGTCCCCCGAATCACTCGCACTCATCAGGTGGACGGACTGGAGATTAATGAGACATTCGTCGTGTGAAAAGACCATTTAAGGATGGTATATGACTATTTGCTATGCGTGATCTGGGAAACGAAAGCTGGTCTACGAGCTTGACCACTCTTCCTTCATGTGGAAAACACATTACTCTAAAGAGTGATGAGACAATGGCTCCCATGCAATAAATATAATCTCGTCCAAGGAGTAGATTATAATCCAGAGGTCCTTGGACTACCATTACGTTCATATGAATGGTTTTTCCTCTCAATGTTATGGGCACATTGGGAAGGATCCCTAACGGTCGACTGGTTCCTTTGTCAAAGCCTGTTAGATTTCTCATCTCAGGCAAAAGCGATGGCGAACCAAGCGCTTTCCAAGCAGTCGAGGAAAGGATACTCACATAAGCCCCTTCATCTATGATGGTACCAGCCATAACCATTCTATATATTTGAGCAATAATTCGGAATGGTACACTAGTGGGTAAACGGGGTCTGCCTAGTTGATTCCAGTCGAAGGAAACAACTAGGTTGCTTGGAGGTGGGACTGAATAGACGACCGGGTACGACTCTGACGAACTTCCTTCCTGCGGTAAAGGAATGGGTAAATTGCCACCATGGTCATCGGAGTCTATGCTTACGAAAAGAATTTGGACGGTGTCATCCTTATTCTCTTCTGTGACTGAATCATCTGAAGATGGAACCTCTGAAGGCAAGACCGGGTCAACTGCCGCCTCGACCTTTTGACTTTCGTCTGGTATGGGTTCAGATGGTTTGTCTTCAATGATAGATGATTCGGCCGACCATCTGGGCGGGTCAGCCGAATTTTCAACTAGTGACGGACTCAGCAAGAGTTTTTTATATCCAGGAGGAAGTCGTAATGATGAAACCAAATGATTGTCCAAAACTCTTTTAGCCTCGTCTAAGAAGGGACAACGGTGGACGGCATGATCTCCTTCTTACAGTTTACAAGGAAATCTATATTTTCCTTTTTCTCCTGGGGCTTCACTTTCAATAGTCGACAGTGTGTTTTCAACATGATCATCAGAGGTTGATGACACCGGGTTGTGCAAACAAGGAGACAAGTCCCTTAAGATCCGAGGGATGCAGGGACAATCTCTATGATAGTGGTCTCCTTTGCAAATGACACATGGCGATTTAGGCCTGGTCGGTGCAGTGTGTGGATTTTCGCTAGACGATGCTTGGTTGCCCCCTTTCGCTTTTGGCTCCTTCTTCTTCTTCTATTTCTTCTTCTTTTCCTTCTTCTTCTCAGGTACTTGATTTTTGGCTTTACCAACCCCATCAAGCGAAGAGGAAGGAGGAGAGGAAGAATTAGAGGAAGTAGAAGGTTGGTGGGTAACTCTGGATTCGTCTAGTTGCTGACTCGATTGTTCAGGAATTGCGGTGTTCTGAACGACAGAGGTTGAGAAGAGCCATACCGGCAAGCCGATTGTCAATCCTGGAAGCGACAATGTGGCCATATGGGGTACAGCAACATCTCCCCAAGAGGAGAAGGGACTAGGATTTCCTCCAAGGGGAATTCCTTGGTGGTGGATTCCATTTTCTCAACCTAAGATCAACGTAGGAAAGGGTGATGATTATTCCATTTAAAATAAATTTTAGACGCTTTTACACAACTTGTTTTTTCAATTTTAAAGAGTCGAGAAAAAACAAAAGATGACTCTAGTCGCCTTCTATTTTTACTGAGCCTGAAGTGACAAGTGCTCAGATGGACCTTTTCCATTAAGGAGTATGAAAAGGAACGAAAGGGACTGCTCTGGAAATCTAGGTAGAGGGATTACCAAACCAATCGCAAAACTGCAGAATACTTTTTACGGTATGGCAGTCAATCTTCCCGAATGCTATGTTCAGTGCATTGCGATCGATAGGGCGACAGACACAGCTTCCTATGGATAAAGGATTAAGCCTATTGTCGTCTCCCAAAATATACTCGACAGTACGTGGGAGCACAAGTCCATACTGGCACTTATCGTCTCAAAGTGGAGGAATCACCCAACCATCAATGAGAACAACAGTTACCAGGCTTTACGACGCCGGAATACGTCTCTAGCCTAGACTTCTAGATGTTGTGCGTTAGGTTCCAAAGCGTTGTTAGATTCATTAAATTTATTTAATAGTTTATCTTGCTTAAGAAATTTTCCTTTCAGGTTCACCGCGAGATGTAGATGTATAATTCCTAAAATGCAATCTAAGATGATAAACAGTCTTTTATCTTCTTTGTGCAATGAAAATCCTAGCTACTAAGGAAAGAGAGACAATATTCTTTCACAAAGAGCAAAGAGCACACACTATATGCGCTGTCCTAAATCAAACCAATCAAACGGTCTAAATGCAAATGCACATGCATGTATTTTTTTTTGGATTTCTTAGTATGTGAATGATAAAAAGAAAGCTAATGCGCAAATCTGAATTACTTTTCAAGCGACAATTACTAACAAGTTTCTTTTCAAAATCAAAAATGGAGACAAACACAACAATTTACGATTTGGAAATGAATAATTACTTTCGACACTAGAAAAATTACAAATTCAGACCAAATACAATAGTAACAGGGTAATCGACTATCAATAGCAACCAAACTCTTTCCTATGACTGAAAACGACACTTGCGACACTTTCAAATCAAGGCACGACAGTACAATTACGTTTGTTTTTGCAAAGGAGAACTGAAAATGACTTAACAAATACACAAAAAAATTTACAGTTCTTTTGCACAATGGAGGCGGAATAACAGCAAGGAAAAGGGGTTTCAAACAGAGATATACTGATTACAGGCAGCAAAATTCATGAATAAAACTGAAAAGAATGAATCACAGAAACCAAAACTGAACAATGCCTAGTCTGATCAGCGCACCTGTAACACTGTGAACTTGAAATGCAGCGCACCTACTACACTCGGGAAGTGCGCTGAATTTCAGATTCATAGAACAGAACCTGCGCTGGGCCAGAGACAAGACTTTGCTTGGGTTTCGTGTCACAGTTTGCAGTTCAGTTCATGGGTTTTGGCTGAGCAAATGGTAATCAGTAATGCAACAATCAGGGGTAGATCTAAGGAGGTTCTAAGAGCTACCACGAGGGTAATTAGAGAGTTTGTGAATCAGTTGTTTAAGTCATAAACAAATCCCGGAGATTGACTGAAGCGGCATTTATCTACTTTTCATTTGCATAGCAAATGCAGTTCGAAAGCTACCTGGCTCGACTTCAGGCTCCGTCTGTAAGTTAATAAAATAAACAACAAGGAATATAAACAAACAACCTAATTCGTCCCCAGCAGAGTCGCCATTTTGTTACAGGGAAAAGTGTCTAGACAGAACTTCTTATCCCACTAAGGTGTGGTAGCTACCTTAGAAACAAACAAAGTAAAGCTACTTTCGTTTTTCCTTTATGAAATATAGATGAGAGAAGAACAAAGAAGACCAACCTCTGTCTTGCGCTAATCTCCTAGTTCGATTCCTCTCTCTCTTGATAGTCTTTCACTACTTGCTCCCTTGTACGCCCAGCTTCACAGAGTACCTGTAGGATCACAGGAGCATAACACTATACAAGAACATGGATCTATAATCATAAGCAATCTAGGATCAGATGTAAATTGACCATACAAATGCATAAAACATAAATGACACAAGAGTATGGAGGAAAACTTGAATAGCTTTTATTGATAACCAAGAAAGAGCCAAGGGAGTTACAACCAGTTGTTCTGACCCAGCATCATCCTCTCAGCAAGTAAGCCCTTCTTCACCTCATACAAAGCTTAGATCACCCAACACTATGATGTTGTCTCAAGAAACCAACAACAATTCCTTACAAGATGCAAAATTCCAGCCTCTGGATCTCTGGGATGAGGGATCCATATATAGATATCTGTAAGGGAGATGAGTCAGCTTGTGATTTGATTAGTGTCTTCCCTCTTATAGTTCTTACTTCCACTTGGAGATTGATGATCTTTTACTCATCCTTGGTCGAATTCAGAGAGGCAAGTGTCACAGGAGAAGTTTCTGGAAGATTCCATGCCTCTCCACCTCGCGGAATGACACTGCCATTTGTCACTTCTCGCCCATCGCACCCCATAGAAGGGCTTTTTGAAATGCAACGCACCCACAGAGTGTATTTAGGTGAGATGCAATGCACTTTGCCTATGGAGCAGCTGAAATGATCCTGTTTTGACCAGTTTTGAGCAGTTTTTCATGGAGAACTTCTGGGAGAAGCTGTAATCAGTTGACCTTGTTCCTTTAGGGGTTAGAACAACACTTTTAGGGACTTAGGAGCCCTTGGTTTATGGACATTTCATGCTTGGGGTTGCAGTGCCCAAAAATGTCTATAACACCCGTATAGTTGGGTTTTGGCCATGCGATGATGTGATTGTGATATGCCGATGGAAGGCAAACTCGATAGGGTTGATAGGGGTGATTTCATAGATTTTGAAGTCCTGGTTTTTTTCGCCTGATAGTGTAATTCTGAGTATTATCTATGTATTTGAATTATGTGCTATTTTCGAGAATTTCCCAAAGAAAGGCCGCCCATGTATTTCCTTTGTACCTATCCCATTCTCCTTTCCATGCTATAAGTGGGTGTTCATAACAATGATGCAGGAATGCATTATAGGCAGAGCCACAGAGCCAGAGCGCCAGATGGCCAGATGCAGAGCGACAGAGCCGGTGAGCCAGAGGGCCAGTTGAAGAGACAGAGGGATGATTACATGCAGAGGAACAGACAGTAAGTCGCAGAGCCAAAAGAATGCCTCACAAAAGCCAGAGAGCACGATTGAGAGGCAGCGCAGAGAGTTTTTGGAGTTGCTTGGAGGTCGAGCGATCCACTGTTAGCTCAAAGAGCCGAGAGCCAGAAAGCCTAAGAGCTTGAGAGCCAGAAGGCCGAGAAAAGGTAGAAACACCAAAGGTTGGAGGCAAAGCCAGACGGATAGAGCCAAATAGCTGAGAGAGCTAAGAGCCAGAGCTAGTTAGCAAGAGAGCCAAAGAGCTCAAAGCAAACTTCTAAGAGCCAGGATGTCGTATTGAAGCTGCAGAATAGCAAAGGGTCAAAATGATCAAGCTATTGTTGGTGTTCAGAGTGTGTTGAAGACAGAACAAGGCATTCCAGAGATAGTTAAGAGAATTCTGAGGGAGTTGGTGCAAGCTAGAGAAAGATCGCTCAGAGCGCTGATTGAAGGAGTCGAGTCCAGAGAATCCTATATCTTTCTGCAGAGTGAGGATAGCCAGTGGGATAAGATGGTATTCTAAATCCATAGGTTCAGTGTAAACCAATGGAGTTGAGCGTGGAGCTTGTAAAAGAACTTATGACATAATCCCAAAGAGCCTAGTTGAGTTAACTAGAGCTCAAGGAGACGTAGCCCATGAGGTTTGGGTGAACTCCATATTATATTGTTGTTATGTGTGTCTGTTTAATTGCTGCTTTAATTACTGTTACATGTATTTAAATATCAGTATAAGCAACAAAAATTAAAGCACTTAACAGTTAAAGGAAAACTAAAGCATACACCTATTTTCAAGCACTTTCTGATTCCGCAATTGGTTAATCATAAGGTCTTGGAAATATTTAAGCTTTGGAAGTGGGATAGGTTCTTGTAAGCTGACAAGAAGCCTATATTGCACCATTTTCAGATCAGGTGGTATCAGAGCCTGAGATTGAATAACCCCACCTTCAAGAATGTGATATCAAAGCTGGTTATACAAAAGAAAGTGGTATTAGATCAGAATTGTTGACTGACAGAGCAAAGATTGCTTGTCTAAAAGGTGTTTAAATAGTCAGAGGTTGATTGTATGCTTGTTTGCAGACAGAGTATTGTTTGAGTTTGCAGAGGTGAAGGGAAAGCCATTGATAGCTCAGTGGAGGGGACAAGAAGGAAGAAGGGTTGAAGGCATTCTTCTTATGCCAAAGGACCTCAAAGAAATTCTTGAAGCACAAGAGGTTTTTTGCAAAAGGCTGCTTGAATAAGCTCTTTGTTTATCTTGTTTGAAGTTCTTTTGTTCATTCTGATAATGACAACTTCTATTAGTGAGTCCTCAAATTCTGCTTTCTTCACAAGATTCTTTGATGAAGACATGAAGCAAAACTTGATCACCATGATGGATATGGTGAGAGAAATGTATGAGGATGGAAAGAAGAGCAACACACTTAGAGAGCAGTTGAATTTCATGGAGCAAGAGAAGCAGTTGCTTTCTGACAAATTGCAGGAAATGGAGAGGCAACTTCATATTGCAAATATGAACCTGAAAAGGATGCATGAGTTGGAGACACAGCTCTTTGTTGCCAAAGAAGCCTTAGTGAAGTACCAACTTCAAGAAGAGGTAAATAATTCCTGTTTGTCTTCAAATTCTTCTAAGAATTCTTATATTGGTTCTTTTGAGAAACATACCAGAGGCATAGGTTCCAAGCTAATGTCCAAGATGGGCTATGAAGGAAAAGGCTTGGGTAAACATGCATAGGGTATTGTTGAGCCAATAATAGTTGAGGAAAGGCCTAAGTATTTGGGTCTTGGCTATGGAAAGTCTTATGGAGAAAGTTCCAAAGTTTCCATGGAGACCATTGAAACAGTTCCAAGAAGGAATTTCATTTCATGTCTTCTACCTCAAGAGTGTAAATATTGTATTCATGGAGAATGCAATAGCTTGAAACATCATTTGCAAGATGTAGGTGTTCATAAGCATACATTTGAACCAGAGATTTGTGGAAACTCTGACAGCCTTGAAGAGGTTGATGATGTTCCAAAGGGAGATACTTATTCATTCAGTTCACCTCCTCATGAAGGCAATAAAGGTGAAAGAGAAAGGTATAAATCTGGATCTAACCATCTTCCTTTTGATTATGATAAGCATGATAAATTTCCATGATAAAGAATTGCATGTTCCTTTTGTGGTTTGGATAACCATAATGTTTCTGGATGTTGGAAGAGAATGGCCACATACATGAAAATTTTGAAGGAAAGGAAGCAAGAAGCCAAAGGTTCATTGGACAAGGAAAATCATGTTGTCAAGAGGATGCACATGTGTTGCACCTACTGCCATAAGCAAGGACAGATTGCTACAAAATGTTGGACTCTGAATCCAACAATGCTTCCACGAAACTTGAAGAAGGCGAAAAGAGAAAATGGCAGAAATGGAAAGGAAGATTCCATGATTGATGTGTTTTAGGATGTTTCACATGTTGATGCTGATGTGCAGACAAAGGTAGAACCTTTGAAATGGATTGTAAGAAATGGTCAGAGTTCTCATCCAATTAAAGATTGCATGTCTTTTGATTTGATGCATCTATTTGCATTTCTTTGTTGATGGAATTCAAGTTGCAAGTTTTTACCAAGAAGATGAATGGAAAAGTTGAGTAGGAGACTCACTTTATTGCTGTAACATTATATTTCATTTCAGCTTCGAAAGTACAAGGTGCTTAAGCGAAAGTTGAATGATGAAATGCATGCATGAGAATGGTGTGCATGAACACAGGGATGTTGATGATTTCCTTGTATTTGAACATGTATGTGTAATTAACTTGAAGGGTTGATTGCTTTGGCATGCATGTAATATTGACTTGAGAAAAGTTGATTTGGTCTCCAAGATGGAGATAATGATGAAGTGTTTCATATTTTGAAAAGAATCCTTGAGATCTTTTCTACATGTTTGACTTGAAGGGTCATTTTTTTTAAATGCATGTTTTGTGGGCTTGGCATCTAGTCCATCATTTGTATGCAGATGTAAGACATGGAGGCATTCACAAGATGTGAGATATATTTATTTTGTTGAAGCAGGAGTTTTAGGCCATCCAGTTGTTGTCTGTATTTCTGTTGTTGTTAATAGTTGTTGTTGACAGCTTGTCAAACAGGTAGAAATGGAAATTTTGTGAAGAAGATGTAACTTCACATTTGTTTGAGCCACCTTGGATCAATGATCATGGAAGATAAGTTCAAACTACCTTCTATGACCATCTCAGCAAGAGTTCTGCATGAAGTCAAGGAGGAAAATAGTTCTTCCCAGGGGGACTAGCACATCCAGGAAAGAAAGTGTATGGAGACACTATGCAGAGGCAAGTGTATGGAGGCTGAAAGAAGAGAGTGAGGTACTCTCATTTACTGTTCAAATCAGTATGTCAGTCTTTTGGAGACCAAAAGTTCTTTAGTGGGAAGGCATGATCCAAAATGGATCTTGGATAGACTTCTAAGTCTAAAGTGTTCCTCACAGAGGAAAATGAAAGTCAAGGGCTACTCCTGGAAATAGTCCCATTGCATAGATCTTTTCATTCTAAATCTGATGCAATTTGAATGGGTTAAAATGGACTTCAGATGAAGAAGTTATCGTTGAAAGAAGATTTCCTTTGTCCTTTGAAAAAGGAGGCATTTCTTCTAAAAATGGCATAAAAGGCCTTATATGGGAAATCGCATCACAAAAGGTTCAAAGGGCGGACTTAAGGCCAAGGCGAAAGGGACCCCCGATCAGCGATCCCCGACATATCGCAATTGGAGGCAGGCTGTATGCGATATCGAGACCCCAAACTATGCGACATTGTGATTGCCGATTATCAGATCGGCGGATCGGTGTCGGCGTAGTCCATAGAAAAAGGAAGAATCCCCGAGCCGTTACAAATGCGATATGCAATAAAGCGATGGGCCAATGTGCAATCACAAGGCAGACGTGGGATCAGTAAAAGAGATCAACGGTCCATATTTAATCGACGATCAGCGATCGGCGATCCTCGATGCCAGGGCCAATGTGATTGTGATAGTGATATGCCAATAAGGGCCGGACCTGATGGGCTTATAGACCTGATTTCATAAGTTTTGAAATTCGGGAATTCAGGATTTCTGTGTATTCCCATGTAGTTGGGTTTTGGCCATGCAATGATGCGATTGCGATATGTTGATGGAAGGTAGACCTAATAGGGTTTATAGGGGAGATTTCATAGACTTTGAAGTCCCGGTTTTTTGCACCTGATAGTGTAATTCCAAGTATTCTCTATGTATTGGAATTATGTGCTATTTTTGGGAATTTTCCTGAAGAAAGGTCGCTTGTGTATTTCCTTTGTAATTGTCCCATTCTCCTTGCCACGCTGTAAGTAGGCATTTGTAGCAATGATGCAGGAATGTGTTATACGTAGAGCCATAGAGCGAGAGCACCAGAGGGCCAGACGTAGAGCCACAAAGCCAGTGAGCTAGAGGGCCAGTCGAAGAGACAAAGGAATGATTACATGCATAGGAATGGATAGGAAGTCGCAGAGCTGAAGAATGCCTCAAAAAAGCCAAAGAGCATGATTGAGAGGCAACGCAGAGAGTTTTTGGAGTCGCTTGGAGGTCGAGCAATCCACTGTTAGCTCAAAGAGCCGAGACCCAGAAAACTTGAGAGCTTTAGAGCCAGAGGGCCGAGAAGAGGCAAAGCCACCAAAGGTTGGAGGCAGAGCCAGACGGACAGAGCCAAATAGCTGAGAGAGCCAAAGCTAGATGAGCCAGAGAGCTGAGAGCTAGAGCTAGTTAGCTAGAGAGCCAGAGCCGCAGAGCCAGAGAGCTCAAAGCAGACTTCTAAGAGCCAGGATGCCATAGTGAAGCTGCAGAACATCAAAGGGTCGAAATGATCAAGATGTTGCTAGTGTTAAGAGTGTGCTGAAGACATAAGAAGTCATTCCAGAGACAGTTAAGATAATTCTGAGGGAGTTGGTGCAAGCTAGAGAAAGATCACTCAGAGCGCTGATTGAAGGAGTCAAGTCCAGAGAAGCCTAGATCTGTCTACAGAGTGAGGATAGCCAGCGCGATAAGATGGTATTCTAAACCCATAGGTTCAGTGTAAACCAATGGAGTTGAGCATGGAGCTTGTAAAAGAACTTATGCCATAATCCCAGAGAGCCTAGTTGAGTTGGCTAGAGCTCAAGGAGACATAGCCCAATAGGTTTGGGTGAACTCCATATTATATTTTTGTTATGTGTGTCTATTTAATTGCTACTTTACTTACTGTCACATGTATTTAAATATCAGCATAAGAAACAAAACTTAAAGCACTTAATAGTTAAAGAAAAACTAAAAGCATACACCTACTTTCAAGCACTTTTTAATTCCGCAATTGGTTAATCATAAGGTCTTGGAAATATTTAAGCTTTGGAAGTGGGAGAGGTTCTTGTAAGATGACAAGAAGCCTTTGGTGCACCATTTTCAGATCAGCGGAAACCCCCCCTATCCATGGGGTTTGAGGGGTAGCCCCCTCTATGGGGTCCGAGGCAGTGCCCCAGGGAAATTTTTTTTGGACCCTATATTAGGTTGGGCGGACCTACCTATGGTTTTGTGCATGGTTTTCGCACATGGTTTTGGATGCGATGGTTTTCAGTCCATGGTTTTGGATGTGATGGTTTTCAGTCTATGGTATTGGATGCTTCAGCATGTATAAATATATATTGTAACATTGAAACAAACATAATGAAAAATCAAGATGGTAGTCCTGGTTTTGAGATCCAGGGGAAAATCTCTGTGTATATGTGTTTTATGTTTTATTCTCTCGCATTGTTTATTTTCTGTTTTTTAGAATTCGTATGCAGGTAATTTCTTTACGGGGTTAAAACCTACAAAAATCACTCGATTTTTCTTCCCATATACACAGTTTTCACAGAAATCAAAATCCAGAGAGCTATTAGTCATACCTTCTACCATACCTTTACCATGAAGTATTCGAAGGCCCTTCTCTCGAATATGTCCAAGCATTTGATGCCATATCATGGTATTTTCTCCACAGACCACTAGATTTTCTGCTCCACTTTCAAGAACCATAGAACTTGTTGGCTTATATGGGCCTAGCCCAGGTTCAGAAGAATTACTTAGCAAAACAAATCCCACAGCTACTGGCCCTTTCGACAACAGCCCGCGGAGTGCGGACTAAGGTGTCACTCGAGGTAGAAGGGGACGGTGCTAGAACTAGGTTTCTGCACCCTAGGAATGTCTAGATGTGGTCTGGAGGTTTCGCACACTGGTCTACGGCTCCGCACTACTCGGTATTCGCACAGATCTAGAATAATTATACTTTTCTTATTAGATCACTATTCTATTGGAAGATGTGTTTATATATCAAATATATTCAACAGGGTCTTTATGCAGACATTTAACTGATATAACCAATTCTCGCACTTATAATGAACCTAGATTCACATACATTCATATCATAAACATATTAATTTAACAGATAATATCAAAGTTAGATTTGTGATAGCTCAGATAGAACACAGAACTTTCAAAAGAAACTTATCTTTATTTCCATTTATCCTTAATACATCCATATCTGCCCTGCGCACTTAGCTGCAGGGGTCCGTGCACACAGCTGCGAACTCTTCCAGGCCTCTGCACACTCAGCTGCAAAGCCTCTATCTACTACCCCAACCCTCGACTCAAACTCATAGATGCATTCAAACTCCTTTCCTCAAAATCCCATTACATTTCAGATTCCAAAACATATCCCCAAAAAGAACTGCCTTTCCCTCATAGAGCAGCGCTCTATTTATACCTTCCTATGGTCTGCAGACCGACTTAATTCCTATTACTTTACATTATTTCTTGGGTGGGCAACCCTTTGACTCGACCTTTTACATTTCGCGCTCCACATACTTCAGAGTTTTTACAATAATTTAATCCTTCTTTTTGGGTTTTCTGCTCCAAAATCGTTACGTAGGACCTCTGCTACCCAACAGTCCCCCAACACAATCATCGTGACTCATCCCGAGTCACTCGCGGGTGTGGTAAGATGCTCTACCTTGGCTTCACAGTTCGCCTCCCTTTGATTGACGCTCGTCGTCCTGTTGCTCCTTCATTGTCTCCTGCAACGCTCTGTCTAGCTCCTGCTTCAATGTTTCTACCATGTCTCACAATCGATGATGCTCATTCTGCTCTGCTCGGTTAACATAGAACACCCTGTCATATGATTTCAGCTTGAGCGGGGGAGCTGCATACAGGACCGCTTGGTACCACCGTAACTACTTCTGACCTTCGTATCTTCTCATCGCACTGTCTGTTGCAGCTTGTGTTACAATTTTGCAAGACCCTGGCTGCAGTCCACAAGATCCCAATCTTCGAGGGACATTGGAGACAACTTATGAACTACATGTCTATCCATGGTCGCCGTCTGTCCATCCTTTCGTTGTTTTGTCTAGCACACCGACCTGCCCCTGGGCGAGGTGACGACATCTGGACCAATTCTGCTTCGTATTTCAGCTTTTCCAGTACATCCTCTACTCGTGATGCTGCAGCCTACGGGATGCCCGCGGCTGTTAATGCCATGCTTTGTCGAGAGTCCTGCTTCTTCATCAACCATATCACTACCTTCGGGCTCATGCCTTGTGCAGAGATAATGAACAGCTCCATATGTGTTTCCGAAGTGTAGGCTGCCCAATCGATTCCCCTCAATGATTTGTAAGTCATGCAACTTTCAAATGCACTGATTGCCGCCTGTTCTAGCTCATGTAAAGTCCTCATGTAAAATCTGTGGCGGTTTTTTCCATATCTGGCTTGTACTATTTCTCTTAATTACCTGCCGTCGACTCCCTTTTGCCATACTGCAGACATCTTGTCATGAATAGTGATATCAACAGTCATCATTCCTCTTATCAGTGCATCCACGTGATCCCTCGTGTTTGGCCAAATGTATGCACACCCTGGTACTCACGCATCTGTCCCCCAGATTGCTTTATCGTCCCGTGCTCTCTTTCAACTGGTTGGAGCAGTGAGACTACCCTATGAATGGTTAGTCAGGTAGTCAGCCCACCCATGTAGAGCTTCAGGCGACTGCCATTCACTCTTCCTGGGAAGGGGTCTACATTGTGTTTGGCAAGCTGAATTGCGCCCCCATCGGTAACTTCTTTGATGACATAAGGCCCCAACCAATGCATGCTGAGTTTACCTGGGAATTTATTGAACTTATTGTCATAAAGTAATACTAGATCATTCTCCTTGAAGGTGCGCACTTTGATATGGCGATCGTGCCACACTTTCTCGCATTGTTTCTGTACCTGCTAATGGAATCCAGCCAGAAACCGTTCCTCCTCCAGTTCTTCTAGTTGTGCGAGCCTCTCTTCCAATGCCCCGCGGTCTGCCATACCTGTGATTGTTGCGATCTGCAGACTAGGCACAATATATTCCATAGGTATAACGGCCTCCTTGCCATAGACTAATCGAAACGGTGTCTAGCCTATCAACTTCTTGCATGTAGTTTGGTATGCCCATAGCACAGTAGGGATGCGCAAGTCCCACTAATTTCATTGTACATTACAAACCTTAGTCAATGCGGTTTCCAAAATTTTTTTGAATGCCTCAACAGTCCCATTGGCTTGCGAGTGGTAAGGCATACTCTGTTGGTGATATATCTGGAATTCCTTCATGAGTGTGCTAATCGTTTCATTCAAAAAATGCATTCCCCTATCACTCATGAGAATTTTTGGGCAGCAAAACCTAGTCAGTACATTCTCAAAAAAAAATTTGTTGTTGTTGTCGCCATGTAATCCTTAACCGGTTGTGCCTCTGCCCATCAGGTCAAATATTAGGTCACAGTGATGATATAGCGCACGCCCGTCTTTCCTCGTGGTTCAATAGGCCCAAAAAAGTCGATTGCCCATTTCTCAAATGGATGTAACGTCATCTGCGGCTAAAGTGACATTTCATCCCTCCGCGATGGTTTGCCCGTCCGTTGACATACATCGCAGGCCCGACAGTAGGCTTTCGAATATTGATGTAGAGTGGGCCACCATAATCCAGCACGAAGAATCTTCTGGGCTATGGTGTGGCCTGCATAATGTTCGCCAACAACCCCTCCATGTGCTCCGGCCAGGATCTATCTGCGCTCGAATTCCAGTACATATTTGTGCAATATTTTGTTGTTGCCCATTTTGTACAAGTGGCCTGCAATTACGGTAAAATTTGTTGCGTGTATCACCAATTCCTTCTTTTGCTAAATAGAATACCCCTATGGCATAGTTCCCATAGTTAAAAAGTGGATTATATCTTCAAATTGGCCATCTGCGATTCACACAGCATATAACCGGGCATCTGGGAGTCCCTCCTCTAGATTTCTTGGTTCTTCGCCAGTCTCAATTCGAGACAGGTGATCCAGTCCTGCATTTAAATGTCCCGGCTTTACAAAAACCTCAAAGTCATATTTTTGAAACAACAACAACCATCGACAGATTCGCCCCCCAACACAGGCTTATTCACTAGGTATTTGAGCACAGAGTGATCAGTATACATCTTAAAATGTCCCTCGAGCAAATACTGATGGAACTTTTGGAGCACGTATACCATCGCCAATCCCTCTCGCTCAGTAGTAGAGTAGTTCTTCTCTACTTTGGACAACCTGCAACTTGCGAACGCAATCGGGTGATCAATTCCCTCCGCTCCTTCTTGAGTGAAAACTGCACCCAACGCAATACACGACGTGTCAACATGCACATGAAACTCAACTTCCCACTTTGGAAAGACCAAGATAGGGGCAGACGCCATCTTTTCCTTAAGTGTTTCTAGGCTTTTGTTACATTCCTTATTCCAGCAATACGTAGCATCATTCTTCAGTAACTATTCCATTGGAGCCGTGATGTGGGTGTAGCTTTTTATAAACTTCCGGTAGTAGCCCGTGTGTCCCAATGTAGCACATAGCTATTTCACTGGCTTCACATCTGGTTTCAAAGTTATCTTCATCATTTCGAGGTCTCCTAAAATCCCTTTCAGCTCTGTAATTTTTGTAGCGAATAAATCTCGGTATTCTCGGAGCAGCTCGACGACCTTTTCCACCATGGCGTCATCCCAGTAGTCCCCAAGCGTAGCATACTTCGGCTCTTCCTCTGTCCCAATATTTACTTGCTTCGTTTTCAATGGTGCCTTGATGTCTGGATCTTCTATCTTGAGACCGCACACCTCACGACTCCCTTCGGATTCTGGTATATTGATGTTACATAGGTCATCCTCATCATCGTCTACTTGTACATTGTAACATTCTAAGGCCTGACTTAACTATCGCAACTAGTCTGATGGCACGACTTCTTCTGGTTTCGGCAGTATTCTGAAGATGGCGGCCTTTACTAGCTGTAATGCATCATCCACGGTATCCATCCACTGGTCTTCAAAGCAAAATGTCGACAGAAACCGTTCTCGTAGGATATCCCACTTGTTGATGCCATGTCAAAGCTTTGCTTCTGCGTACCACCTTGGAATGACATCCAGGGTATGATAAAACAAGTGCACCCATTCGGGTTGAGGCTCTGCACCATAAGCTTTGGTCCATTTTCTCAGGTGCATGCACGGATCATCTCATCCATCATATTTTTCTGTTATTTGTAGCTCTGGTGTCCCAAACCTTATTTGCATCATGCGTCTGCAGCTGCACCAATCTTCGAAGGTTCCTTCATGTGTTCCCCACCATCACATCGGTGTCACGCGCAATGTCCATTTTATGGCATAAAACTGTTGATACTCCAGTACCATGCTTTCATCCACTACCGTTAGCCCATCATACATCGACATCTCGCAGTTCTGAACTTTAACGCAATACAGGGATTTCATCATCATATTACTGTGTAACGTGGTTACCCGGTTCACCCTGTTTCGCCATCGCTCGTCTTCTTCATATGAGTCATTGGTGCATGAGCTGGTGTAGCCCCGTGCAATTCTCCACTCCTCCTTTGGCCTCTATGCACCATTCTTGTAGAGACGCTCCCATGCATCGCCCCTTTCTTCGTTACGCACAGGTTCTACGTAGTGCGGTCCTTCTGTTGGATCTAGCGGAATGACTACACGGAGCGACTTCTTCTCAAATATCATCTTCCTCTATTTGAGGTTAATAACCCCATTCATGTCAGTGGCCCAGTCAATCCCTAGCAATGTAGGGTATGGGTTATTTTCGTCCACTATTTCAATAACTTCAAAGTCTGTCTGGGTACTTGCACCATCATTATCTACTATAGTTCCTTGCAGCCTTCCCATGGGCAAGAACTTTTGCTGATTGGCCATTCGCAATTGGATAGGAGACCACTGTAATGTAGGCTTACCCATGTGCTCCCAAGTCTGTTTAGGTAATATGTTTGCATCCGACCCTAGGTCCAGAACAACCTGATCCATCTTGTAGTCGCCAATCCGCGTTGTTAACCACATCTCCCGACCTGCGTGTCTTCCTAATTTCTGGACTGCTCGAGGTTCACCCCACCCTGCGCATCTATTAATCACTTCCTGTAACCCTTTAAGTGCCCGATTTTCATGAAGTAGTTTTATACATGTCTCTAAGAAGGTAGTCAACATCGAGGGATCCCTATCCGGCTCAGGCCGATCCCGACTACCTTGGGTAGAAACACCCGTGAAGCTTTCCCTAGCTTCCATACTAATTTCCCCATTAACCTCTCCTGTGGCTGCGCCGCTTCACAATACCATGTTTACCTTAGGTCCGTCGTCGCGTGGTTCATATATCATCATCTGCACGTTTTGCGTTGTCATAGGAGGCGCTGCCTTCTTTTCGCGAATCTGTGCTATCAACATTGGGTAGTCTAGCAGCTCATGGTTGAATTGCTCACAATAAGGACATGACATTCGGGTTGGATTGGTGCAATCTCGTGCGTAATGTCCTGGTCCTCCACAGTTGTAACAGATTAGCTTCCCGTGACCCCTTCCTGGTCCCATTCTGCCCTATCCTCGACCGCGTCCTGGGAACCCATCGCGCACAAACGTCATGAATGGATCCTGATCTCGCACCTTAGTCTACATTCAGTAGGCTTGGGCCTAGTCCATCAACATTCAATAGCTATGGAAATCTCTTTCTTCGTGACCCACCGATCTACAAAAGTTGCAAAAGAGTTGCTGGGGGGTCTGGTTGTATTTTTGAAATAGATGGCAGTTATCCATGTTGTGCTTTCCTCCTACCTGACAGATTGCGCACCAGAGCGGGGCAATCGCGCTCGGCCCTGCCTGTGCCTTTGGTTACAATGGCATTGGTCCCCCCCGTTACCACAAAGTTCACCAAGACCAGACAATGATCTTTATCGTGTCCCTAGCTCCTGCACTTTACACACCATACTTCCTCGCGAACTTCTGAACGTGACGTCTAATCTTGTTTTAACTTCTGTATTTCGAAACACAAATTTTGGACCTACGCTTGGATTTGCTGAACTCCCAACCCTGGGTACTCTACTGGGGTTTCATGCAGCCGCATTGCTGCCTCTAGCGCTTCTGCTTGGGTTGAGATCTTCTATTATGACAAAGCTGACTTCAGATATGGTGTTAATGATGCGACGAACCAAGCGTGGTGCTGTGCATTCGTTAGGGTCATATTGGCCTCGCAAATGTTACTTTTTAACCTTTGATCCAAATCCCATGGGGTCTCACCAGGCATCATCGTGATCTCTTTGAATCCTATGACCGACTACATTTCTGACTTCGGCTGGCTAACGTCCTTTTTTTAATTCAATATGGATGTCCATGATCCCCGCTGTTGGATTAAGGCTTGAATACTTCATGTACCACGTTAGCGCGCGGTCCTGCAGTGTGCTGACTAAGATGGCTTTCCTGATATTATCATCTGCGATTTATTACGTGTTCCATACTGAGGTTAGCACAAACCAAAATTGTTCTGAGTCTTCGCCTCCTGCTCCTTTGAATACCGGTAACTGAATTGCATTCACCATAGTTACCCTTGATCTACTACCGTCCCTAATCCTTTTGCTTTTTCAATGTTCTTTCCTATAGCGTCCCCGCGTTCCACACTAGACAACCCTTAGGCAGATCCTGGTCCTGGCAACGGAACCATTTGTTGGCTTATATGGGCCTAACCTAGGTTTGAAAGAATTACTTAGCCAAAATAATCCCACAGCTACCGTCCCTTTCGGCAACAGCCCGTGGAGCGTGGACTGAGGTCTCACTCGAGGTAGCAGGGGAGGGTGCTGGAACCAGGTTCCTGCACCCTAGGAATGTCTAGATGTGGTCTGGAGGTTTCGCGCACCGGTCTACGGCTCCACGCTGCTCAGTATTTGCACAGATCCAAAATAATTATACTTTTCTTATTAGAGCGCTATTCTATTGGAAGATGCGTTTATAAATCAAATCTATTCAACAGGGTCTTTAAGCAAACATTTAACCGATATAACCAATTCACGCACTTATAATGAACCCAGATTCACATACATTCATACCATAAACATATTAATTAAACAGATAATATCAAAGTCAGATTCGCGATAGCTCAGATAGAACACAAAACTTTCAGAAGAAACTTATCTTTATTTCCACTTATCCTTAATACATCCAGATCTGCCCTGCGCACTCAGCTGTAGGGGTCCGTGCACACAGCTGTGGACTCTTCCAAGCCTCTGCGCACATAGCTGCAAAGCCTCTATCTACTACCCCAACCCTCGACTCGGACTTACAGACGCGTTCAAACTCCTTTCCTCAAAAACCCATTACATTTCAGATTCCAAAACATATCCCCAAAAAGAACTACCTTTCCCTCATAGAGTGGTGCTCTATTTATACCTTCCTATGGTCCATGGACTGACTTACTTCCTATTACTTTACATTATTTCTTGGGCGGCCAACCCTTTGACTCGACCTTTTACATTTTGTGCTCTGCATACTTCAGAGTTTTTACAAAAATTTAATCCTTCTTTTTGGGCTTTCTGCCCCAAAACCGTTACGCGGGACCTCTGCTACCCAATAGAACTATTGCACCCATTAACAACAGTGCTACCTTACAGTTTTTACAGAGTTCAAATTCGAACTCCCCACATCAATACCATTTCTCCCTGAACCATCTTGCAAGTATCTTTCTCTAACATTGTTTTTCACACTTGCATCATCCAGCTTGATTACAGAAATCAGATTTCTGGCTAATGCAGGAATATGCACAACACCCAAAAGTGTTATAGTCCTTCCACTTTGCAACTTCAACTTTACTTTTCCGTGACCAACAATTCTAGCCTTCCTGTCATCCACCAAGAAGACATCATGACCATCATATTTCTCATACTCGCAGAACCACTCTCTATGGGGAGTGAAGTGAAAGGATGCACTTGAGTCAATCAACCACGCCTCATGATCTACATGTGTACTTGAAGAACCAAAGTACACATCCCCACCTTCATCTAAGGTGGTTTTCACCTCTGCAGAAGGAGCATCATCATATCCCTTTCCTTCTTCAGGAGCTTTAGATTTGCAGTCCCTTTTGTAGTGCCCTTCCTTTTCGCATTTCCAACAAACTACCTTTACAGGTTTTCCTAGAGATTTAGATCTCCCTCTATATTTAGATCTCCCACTCGATGACTTATTTTTGGGGACCATCCTCGTAAAAACAAGGCATCACCATTCCGGCTCTCCATATTTTTCTATCTCATCTCCTCCATCAGCAAGGATGAGACTATTTCATCAAACTGCAAGGCAGATGCATTGCTACCTATTGCAATAACCAGATTATCCCACGAATCTGGTAGAGAACACAACAAAATGATGCACTTATTTTCATCTGAAATTTTAATATCAATAGATAATAATTGACTTACCATGGTATTAAATGCGTTCAAATGCTCTGTCACCGAGTCTCCATCTTTCATCCTCAGGTTATACAGCTTTTTCCGTAGGAACAATTTGTTCACCAGAGACTTAGATTGGTACAAAGTCCCTAACTTGTCCCACAAAGCCTTAGCCGTAGGTTCCCCTAATACATTCAACAATACTGAATCTGAGACACACAATCGTATTGTGCTCTTTTCCTTCCAATCCAAATTTTTCCATTCTTCATCGGACACTCCCGTTGGTTTAGTACCTGGATCTACCGCAATCCACTGATCTTTATCCACCAACAGATCCTCCATCTTGAGTTTCCACAACTCAAAACTCTAACCATTAAATTTCTTGATCTCTATCTTTCCACTGCTCACCATCTTCTTTCACCACTAGAATTGATCTCGCAGATCTCCCACTAAATAGGGTCTACCACAAGCCTGAGCGAAACCCCTCAGCAACAAAGGCGTCCCCTTGAAGCCAAAATTGGTCTGATACCAAATGTAGGTTTTAACCCCATACAGAAATTACCTGCATACGAATTCCAAAACAGAAAATAAACAAAGGCGAGAGCATAACACATAAAACACATATACACAAAGATTTTCCCCTAGATCCCAAAACCGGGACTACCAGTTTGATTTTTCATTATGTTCCTTTCAATGTTATAATACATATTTATACATGCCAAAGCATCCAATACCATGGACTGAAAACCATCGCGCCCAAAACCATGTGTGAAAACCATGCACAAAACTATAGATAGGTCTGCCCACCTAATATAGGGTCCCAAAAAAATTTCCCCAGGGTGCTGCCCCAGACCCTGTAGAGGGGGGCTATCCACCCCCCTCAAACCCCTTGTGACCCCCCTGATGCACAATGAAGGGGGGGCTCTGCCCCCCCTCAAACCCCCCGGTTAACTAGGGGAACTAGTCGTGGAAAGAATATAACACAACCCAACAAGTAGGAGATTTAGGTGTTATGAAGATTCCTCTAAAGCCTGATGTGAATCCAGTTAAGAAAAGGCCCTATAGACTGAACCTAAAGTACAAGGAAAAAGTGAACAAATAAATTGACAAAATGATAGCAGCTAGAATCATTGAACCTGTGAGAGAATCAAAGTTGATAAGTCCTATCGTGGTACAAGAAAAGAAACAAAAGGAGAAATCAAGATTTTTGTTGATTGAAGGAAGTTAAATGATGCATGTCTACATGACCCATTCTTGACTCCTTTCACTGATGAAGTATTGGAAAATGTAGGAGGTCGAGAAGCCTATTCATTTACAAATGGATATTCAGGACACCATCATATTAGAATTGCACCAAAGGATTGTCATAAGACCACCTTTGCTACAGAATGGGGTTCATATCAGTATACAGTAATGTATTTTGGACTGAAGAATGCCCCTGCCATATTTTCAAGAGTGGTGGTTGTTGTTTTCAAAGAATATATTCACAAGTTTTTAGAAGTATACTTCAATGATTGGACAATATTTGGGTTATTGAAGAAACATGTTTGCAAGAAAGGATTGATGGTGGATCCTATGAAGATTTCTATTATTGTGAATTTACCTCCACCAAATACAATGAGGTAGCTTCACACCACATTGGGGCATACAGGATATTACAGATATTTTATCAAAGGATATGCACAGATCACTGCGCCTATGGAAAAATTGCTGAAGAAAGATGTGACATTCCTATGGAATGAATAATGTCAAAAGAGCCTCGACACACTAAAAGAAAAGATGGTAACTGCTCCTACACTAGTATTGCCAGATTGGAATAAGGAATTTCATGTTGATGTGGATGCTTCATGCATAGCTTCAGGAGTGGTATTGGCATAGCTTGGAGTAAGAAAAATCAATCACCCTATAGAGTTTTCAAGTAGGAAACTATCTACAGCAAAGAAGAACTATATACCTACAAAAATGGAAGGACTGGCTATGGTATATGCTTTACATAAGTTTAGACATTATTTGTTTGGATCACATTTCAAGATGTTCACAAATCACTCTTCACTAAAGTATTTGGTCAATAACCCTTTTTAGGAGGAAACATTTGTAGGGGCTATTATTATTTCAGGAGTATGACTTTGAATTTGTTCTTAATCCAAGAAGACTAAATGTTAGACCTAATCATTTTTCAAGGTTCGAAACAGGATAAGAACCAACAAATATAGAGGGTAATATTCCTGATGCGCGATTGTTTGCAACAAAAGAGTGGATGATCACTTTGCTGATATTATTCAGTTCTTAACCACATGGATGGCTCCTTTAGAATACACTACGCAGAAGAAGAAAGAATTGGTGGTTAAGGCAACAATTTTTTCACTAAGAGAGAGACATTTGTATAAGATGGGACCAGATGAAATGTTGCGCAAGTATGTTCCTAAGCACGAAAGATAGATAATGTTAACAGAAGCTCATAGTGGCACAACTGGTGGACATTATGTAGTGAAAGATACTGCGCAAAAAAATTTAAGAGTAGGATTATGGTGGCCTACACTACACAAAGATGAAAAGGAGTATTATCGAGCTTGTGATGTCTACCAAAGAACAGGAAAACCTTCAAGAAGGGATGAAATGCCACTAGTGCCACAAGTAAAGTTGCAAGCTTTTGATAAATGGGTTATTGGTTTTGTTGGACCTATCAATCCACCAAGAAAAAGGACTGGTGCAAGGTATATAATCACTATGACTGATTATTTGACAAGGTGGACTGAAGCACAGCCAGTGAAGGATTGCAGCACAGAAACCGCTGCGAAGTTCATCTTTGAATATATACTATCCATGTGTCCAAAGATATTGATAAGTGACCAATGGTCACATTTATTGAATAAGTTCATTGACTCATTAACTAAGGAATTTCAATTTTACCACTAAAAGAGCACTCCTTATCATCCTCGGGAAAATGGAACTAAGGAAGCGTTCAATAAAATTTTAGAGAATGCACTAACCAAGGTATGTAATGTAAACAGAGATGATTGGGATCTTAGGATTCCAACAATATTATGGGCTTATAGGATTACATGCAAAAAGTTGACAGGTCAGACACCCTTTAGGTTGGTTTATGGACAAGAAGTTGTGATTCCCATGGAATACATTGTCCCTAGCCTAAGAATTGCATCTTTTACAAATATGGCAGACCCCAACATAATGGAAGAAAGGATGTTGCAGTTACTTTCTCTGGAAGAAGACAGGTTTATAGTAGGATTTCATCAACAAATACAAAAAGAGAGAGAAAAGGCTTGGCATGACAAGCACATTAAGAAAAATAACTTTCAGGTAGGATACCTTGTTCTCCTCTATGATAGTAAGTTTTTGAAATTTCCAGGGAAATTCAAAACACACTGGTTAGGTCCATATGTTATTAAGTATATTACTAATGGAGGCGTAGTGCAGTTAGCGAAGTTAAATGGAGAATTAATTTAAGGAAAAGTAAATGGAAGTAGGTTGAAGTTGTATAGGGACAACCCTGCCCCTACAACTTCACCCTAAAGAAGAAAGAAGGAAAGTATTAGTATCATATGCTGTTGAAAGTGGGCACTGGACTATAAACTACGTTGCAGAGAGAGCTTCAACGAAGAAAATAATTTTCTACAATCAAGAGTATGTCGTAGTTCACAAGATTCCACGATGTAATACAAACGTGTGGTACAATAGGGAACGTGTTATAATTAGTTGGGAAAGTAAAAATATGACCATTAAAAGGGAAAGGACACACGCAAAGTTGCATTTAAGACAAAAAATTGGTAGAATTTAAGGATAGATATGCATTTAATGACGAAATTTGAAAAAAAATCAAGAAAAAATAAAATCTATGATGAGCTTCAAAGACCATAATTGTTATAAATAGTCGACTCTCACTTAGATTAAGAAATTTTCTGAATCAAGAGATTGAGTGATTAATAGTGTGAAGAAGTTGCAGGAGACTTCGTTGTGTATGTCATCTGAGCGATCTTGGGAGGAGATTGTGCAGAATTTTCGTGAGAAGGGATTGTCTAGAGTCATGGAAGTCGTTGATATGTCCACGCTAGCAGTTGAAACACCCACAGTAGCAGCATCGTCGCCACAAAAACAACAACAATCACCAAGGAATAATAAAACCAAGGAAGAAATAAACAAGAAAATTAGGACAAGAAGCCTATCAAACCTGTGAAACCTCAAAAGCAACCTGAGTAGCTCAATATTGATGAATAATAAGTAGAGGAAATACAGGTGGAGGAAGGTGGTGCAGTGTTCATCTCACCTCTGTCCTCATACATCCCGCAAAGGAAGGCAATTGAAAAACCAGTAAATGATTCCAAAGACGCGAAGTATGGGACATTTACACCACTATTGCTAGAAGTTGTGCCATTTTTAGGAGAGATTTTATGGAAATTTCCACAGCTCAAATTTACATATTTTTTAATGACTAGAAGAAGCACCCTCATTTCGAACCATACCGGTACTTGAAGCAAGTTCACTACCCAGAGAGTGGACCGACGAGATTGGAACCACAATGGTGGGTGAATGGGTTGGTGCAGTCAGGATTGCTCAATATGTTGAATGTGTCGCACTTCGACAGAAATTCAGAAAACACAGTGTGTGCTCAACAATTATTGGTATTAATACATCATTGACACCTATGGATGGGGAATAAGATCCCCATAGACCAAATGTTGATCTGGAGGATCACAAGATTACCATACCAAGGGAGAAACCCTATGGAGGAGTTCGTGGGAAAGGATCAGGATCGCACTTTGGCGGACAATATGAAGAAGAAGTATGAGATGATCAAAGGAAAAAGGGGCTACGACATAAACTCGATCGGTGACCAAGAAGTCTGCTTCGCCGCACACATTTTGGCCGAAAATATTATGAGGAAGTGTCGCACAAATGAAGTTCCTACATCATTGGTGTCTTTAGCCGCACAATGCACAAATGGAGTCTAGTATAACTAGGTTGGATAATTATGCAAGGAATTCCTAGATGACTGTCGCGAGGTCCAGGAGAAAGGTACATCTTTCCACTATGCCTGGTTAATCTTGATCATTGCTATATTAGTGTGTAAGGAGCCACAGGATACACAGTTCTCTTCAGTGCCTTCAGATGTATGTGAGGTTGTAAGGTATGCTTGGCTGCGGCATACCACTCAAGCATCACGAGCACAAGAGAATAGAATATTTTACATATTATATCAAATGGATCTACATGTTAGTAAACCAGTATCCACGCCTTTCACTATGTTTGCACAAATAGTATAGCCCTGTGGCGAGGTTCAAGGAAGATTTTCATAAATTGTACATTCAGGCACGCAAAGACACGAAGAAGAAATGGCATGCATTTCCATATATGGTCAAAGAGGATGATCTTGTAGAAGTAGTAAAAACATGGCCCACATAATGGATGACTCCATTCGAGGAAGCAAGAGACAATGCGACAGAAGAAGAAGAGTTGGACACTTCGCAGCATGGCGAAGCCAATGGAAAAGACAAGAAGCAGGAATCTGAGGAAGAAGAAAACCATGAGGAGGACCCTCAAGGATGCAAGGATATGACTAAGGAGACATAAAAGGCAAAAACAGAGAAATTTTTCTCGAAGAAAAGAAAGATCTAAGGAAAAGCTACCATTGAGAGTAGAAAGAAGCATAAGGTGGATAAAATAAAAGAAATCACATGAATGTTCTCACTGAAGGTGACCTCAATCAAATCGGAGACAAGGTTTAGGAGACAACAATGCAATCCTGGAATGGAAGATCGTTATAGTGAGATTATCACAGGTGTGCAACAAAGTATTGCAGAACTCAAGATTTTGGCACAAACATCTAGAACACAAACACAAATAGGCTAAGAACTCCATCGAGAAAGATTGATAGAAATAAAATTTGGGATGAGGATAATGTAGATACCTGCCGGAGATCTAAAATTTGACTCCATTGAAGTTAAGAAACAAGAAAAAGGTTGGGACCATGTCAATATGAACATGGTAGCGTTGCCCATTCCAATATTACATGAACTACACCAGGGCATCGTAGATGAGCTAAAGGAGTGAGAACAATGCACCCCGCAGTTAAATATTCGCGTAGAGAAAGAGAGCGTTGCACTGAAGAAACAGCTCAACCATGCCATCAAGGACAAGGAACAGGCAGAGCTATAGCAACATAGATTGAAAGAGGTGGTCGAAGCCACTTGCAGGGAAGTTTCGGACATGGATGTCCACGAGGAGGAATCCATAGAAGATAAGGTCGTGAAGCTCAGCCTTGCAGTCAAGGAATCCAAGAAGAAAATTACAGATGTACAGTTCGAATATGAGGTAAAGATCAGTGAGCTGCAATTAAAGTTGCAGCCAACCACGCCACCAGAAGTGCATGAACATAGGGAGATTGACTTAAAGACTGGGATGGCCAGCATCTCCGCAGCATTGGCAGACTATGGAAAATTACTGGATGAGAGCATGCAAATTTGGACTTCGCTACAGGAAGATCCAAATGTTCATAAACTACAAGAGGAAATGCAACAAAAGAAGCATCAATTGGAGGAGATTCGGGAAGCTGCAAAGACCTTGCCAATCTTGTAGAGGCTCGAAAAAATTAATGAGTCAAAGGAGCTACAAAAGAAAATCAAAGAGTTGAAGAAGGAGGAGAAAAGTTTGATAGAAAGGACTCAACCTTGGTAGGATGAGGCCCTCCAGCTATCACAGGCAGTGGATGAGAAGCTTCAACAACTTCGACAAAGGGAGACAAAATTGGCAAAGAAGGCTGCAAAACATGTCACAGAAGCATTATTAGAAGAAGTGCGTAGCGAGGAAAATCAGCTAGCAGAGATTCTGCAACAATTCAACAAGACATACAACATTGCAGACAAGATCAGAGGCAAAGCAGCTCAGTGAGTCAAGACGAGTCACATCTGAGTGTTGGGGGCATGTTGGTTGGCCAGATTTTGGGCAAGGAATCTAAATTTTGTGGGTAGAGCACGTAGTAGAAAGGATGTTGCGGAGTGCAAAGTGGACCGTGCAGCAGAGCAGCGGAGCACAACGAGGATTGCATAGCAAACTCACTGCGCAGTATAGGGGCTTCACGGCGAAGCCCCTCCCTTTTGTAAAAATTTTTAATATTGTAAAAATTGAATGGTTTTGGACCATAGTCCCTTGTATTTTGGAAACCATGGTATTAGGTCCATGGTAATGTAGCGATGTAATCTCTCAATGTAATAGTATATATAGGGATAAATAATAAATAAGGAAGGAATCATCAATTATCAATTGGATCTAGATCTATGTTTATGGTTGTATTTTTGTGATATGTACTTCGGAGAAAGAGTAAAGGCTCTGCAGCTGAGTGCTCGGAGGCCTGGTTCTGCAGTTTAGTGCGCAGACAACCTGCAATTGTGTGAACAGGTGAAGAATTGTTTGTTGTACCAGATTCTCTATTATAAACAACAGTTATTGTGGACGTAGTCCCACATTGGGATGAACCACGGTAAAATATGTGTCTTCATGTGTTTTTCTTATTATCTGCACTTTATTTCAGTACTGTGAATTTTATGGATGTTTATGATATGTTTAAGTAATGAATGTAATTCTGCGAAGTAATATATAAGTGTGAAGTAGTTCATGAATGCGAAGTAGTTTATAAGTGTTAAAGCATAAGAAAATACAAAATTTCCACATTGCAGTATCCCTCAAGGCTGCAAAAACCTAGTTCTGCAACCTCCCATAGTCACTTTAGGTGAGACTGCGACTTGCTTGCAAGTTGTTGCCAAAAGGGCCAGTGATTGAGGATTTTGTTGGTGAGCAATAAAGAATCAAACCTGGGTCAGCCCAACCTAAGCTAATAGTTTCCAAGGAAGGTATGACAGTGGATCTGGAAAAAATCAGAGCTATCATGGAATGGGAAATCCTAGGAATGTGGATAAGGTTAGATTTTTTATCGGGTTAGCAGGTTTCTATAGGTCGTTCATCAGGAACTTCTCATGGATTTCCTGTCCTGTTGCATCATTACAACAAAAAGGAAAGAAATTTGAATGGACAAAGGACTATGCAATGAGTTTTGAGCAATTGAAGCAGTTGCTTATGAATGCTCAAGTTCTAAAGATTTCAAATCCAAACAAAGATTTTGTGGTATGCATAGATTCTTGCAAGAGAGGACTTGGTGGAGTTATGATGAAGAACAGATAGGTTGTATGTTATGAGTCAAGGAAACTGAATGAGCATGAGCATAACTATGTAACATGTGATATTGAGTTGGTAGCAATCATCCATGCATTGAAGATGTGGAGACACTGTCTTCTTGGCAGGAGTTTCATCTTGATGAGTGTTCACAATGGATTGAGATACTTATTTGACCAACATAATCTAAATGTCAAGCAAGCTAGGTGGTTGTCCATGATCAATGATTTTGACTTGGATATCAGTTTCATTAAGGGAAAAGAGAATAGGGTTTTCAATACTCTTAGCAGAAGAGTATAGGTATATCACATAGCAACTATGAGTTCATATGGGACATATTTATAGGATCACATCTTGCAAGAAGGACAACGGGATGACAAGTACTAATAGCTTAAGAATATGTTATAGCAGCAGGGTACAGGTGAACAGGATGTGGATTATCATCTCACGACAGATGATTTGGTCAGCGTTAGGGGAATTTTGAGGTCTAAAATGGGCCTCCTAAGAAAAATTTACAACCAAAATAAACTTTATAAGAACTAATAGGATTCAAGATGATGATGTCAACCATGGGGGATGATTCACCATTTTTTGGAGTAAAAAAGTAAAAAGATTTTAAAAAAATAAAATAATAAAAACTACTTTTTCAACTCGTATTTTCAACTTATCTCCCTGATGTTTTACTCAAATTTCGAGCCTAAGTACTCGTTGGATGAATAATTTAATTCCTCATCCAAGAAGTACCCATGTTGCATACTTTCAATGGACCTTGCTACACTAAAAATGAGAAATACATGAAAAACATGATTGCAATCACGTTTTTCATGTATTTCTCATTTTTAGTTTAGTAGGGTCCATTGAAAGTATGCACATGTGTACTCCTTGGATGAGTAATAAAATTATGCATCCAATGAGTGTTGCCACTTGAAATTTAAGTAAACCCATAGGGAGATTAGTTGAAAAAATAGTTTTTTCTTTTTTCCTCTAAAATTTGATGATGTAATCTAATATTATTTTATTATTTCCACTATTATTTTATAATTTCCTTATGAGACCCATTTTATACCTCAAAACTCCCCTAATGATTTAGGGACATGATCTATGTGCCATATAACAATGATCTCAAGAAACTTATCTTGAGGTAATTTCATGTTAACTCGTATTCAGGTCACCTAGGATATCAAAAGACATTGATAGTGGTTAAGAAGTTATACCATTGGCTAAATTTGAAGAAAGAGGTGGCAAAGTTTGTTGCGAGATGTTTGGATGTCAATAGGTAAAAGAAGAGTGTAAGCATCCAGGTGGTTTATTGCAATTGATTCTGATTCCAGAGTGGAAATGGAAGGTCACTTCCATGGATTTCATTATAGGTTTGTTGAGGACATCTAGACAACATGATTCTAGTATGGTTGTGGTTGACAGGTTGAAAAAGGTAGTCCGCTTCATTCTAGTTGAAGTCTACGAATTTGGATAGTGAGGTAGAACAGGTCTTTGTCAGGGAGATAGTGATATTGCATGGTATCCCTAGGAAGATTGTGTCAAATAGAGATTTCAAGTTCAGTTCTAGATTTTGGAAAGAGTTATTTGCAAGTTTGGGTACAAAGATGGCCTTCAGTACAACTTATCACCTGTAGACAGATGGATAGATAGAGAGGGTCAACAAGATTTTGGAGTACATGTTGAGAATGTATATTATGCATCAATAACAAAAGTGGGAAGAGTATCTGCCACTGGTGGCGTTCGCGTATAATAATGTGTATCAGGAATTTTTGAAGATGATTCCATTTGAGGCACTTTATGGGTGGATTTTTAATACTCCTATCAGTCAGAGTGATCCAATGAATAGGGTACTGATTGGACCAGACATGTTGGCAGATATGTAATAGGAAATGTAGGTAATCAAAAAGATTTTAAATGTATCACAAGATAGACAAAAGAGATATGAAAATCATCATAGGGTGTTTAAGGAGTTTCAAGTTTGGGAACATGAGTACTTTCCCATCAAGCCCAAGAAGATCTCTTTGAGGATTGGATCACGTGCCAAGTTGGCACCTCGGTATTGTGGGCCTTTGAAGATTCTTGAGAGGATTGGAATAGTAGCCTACTAAATTGCACTGCCTCTGACAGTGAAATTCCAAGAAGTTCTCCATGTGTCATTACTGAAGAAGTATGTGAAATATGTTGATGATGTGATTGATTGGTCTATATTAAAGTGGAGCTATAAGGAAAATTCCAATCGGAACCTCAGTGCATTTTGTAGCGAAAGGTGGTCATGTTATGCAAATGAGCATTTGAACAAGTTAAAGTGCAGTGGAAGCACTTTGGGATAGATGAAGCTACATGGGAGATGACTGATAATATGTGGGCCATGCATCCTTCTCTATTCACTGGTTGAGAGGATGTCTTTTGATATATGTTTTGATGTTGAACTTTGGTTATGTCTATATATGCATATGTATGTAAATACCTCATTGATCTATGTTATAAAACTCGAATAAGCAGTATGGTGTTCCTGATATGTTGGATATGTTTTCAGAAGATAGATATGATGTAAATGTTGTAGCGAGTTGTGTTATAAATCTCCATGGGAAGCATGTGTTTTACTGGTTTATAAGTGTTATTGAACACTGAGGATGGTGTTCCCCCAAAGGGGAGGGGTTTGTAACATCCTCTAGTTGATTTCCTATGTAAATAAATATAAATAATAACCAAGGTCATGAAACACGTATTCCAAGATAAATGTTGGGAAACAACATAGTGATGGGGATCACTAGTGATTAATTAATGGCTATGGAAATTGCCAAAGGAAAAGTGGCATTAATTGGCATTTTATTTATGAAAATTGGAAAATAGGAGAAAAGGAAGGTGAAAGGTCACACAATTGCATGTTAGGAAAACTGAAGGAAAAATAAAGGAAAATGAAGAAAATAGAGGCCTCAATGATAAAAAAAGGCTTATGAGGATCATCTCACAACCTTTTGTCAGTTTTGGCTTGGATCTCCCTCTCTCTATTATCTTTGTCTCACTCTTGCACACTTAGATAAGTCTTGGAGCATGCTTGGATAATTCTAGTTTTCATTGGATTTGGAGAAAGAAGGCAAAGGAAAAGCAGAGAAGCGCAAGGGGACAGTGGGATAAACAACTGCAACTGGGTTTATTTGCAGGTACTGAGTTGCATATATTATTTCGTTTCTATTTTAAGCATGCATGGTATATGCATGTGGTTATTTGGTTATGATCTATCATTGGCATGGAGGATTTCCTAGATTGACAGTGGTTTTTCCTAGCTTTTCCATTTCCTGGATAGCCATTTTGTTGTGGGTTTTTCCACTTGTTGTTTCTGATTGGTGCTTAGGTTCCTTATCACTGTGGGTTGAGTTACTAGTTCCTAGATCCGTTGGTTGGAACAAACGCTATGGAGCCCTGGAACAACTTGGGTTGAGTTACCATTCCTAGACCCTTGGTTGGACAAAATCTCTAGAGCCCTTGTTGGGCTGAGTTATAAGCCTTGGAGCCTTATTTGGACAAATTATCTAGAGCCTTGGATGGTTGTGGGTTGATTTATTAGTTCTTGGAGCCGTGGTTGGGACAAACGCTCTAGAGTGTTAGAAATCTTGGGTAGAGATCAATATGGTTGGTGTTAGTGATGTACGATTGTGAGGTGGAATCACTAGTTGAGGGTTGAGGTGGTTTGGCCTTTGGAAGCCCAGGTTTTGTTTTGCTTGGTTTATTCCATGGGATCCCAAATTAATGCTTGGAATATGGCATGTGGGTGATTGGTTGAAAGAGAGATTTGGTTCGACCCAATCTATGGTCAGGTGGTATGTAGAAGTCCCTGACTTGGTTGGCTTTTGCATATGTTAATAAGAGCTCTTTTCCTCTTTTATTTACATGAGTAATCGTACTTGTTAGTATGTGGCTTTGATGTTTGCTTTATCATGCTGTGTATGTCGTTCATTTGTTGGTTATATGATCTTTATATGATGTATAGTGGCTATGGCTCTTGATGTGCTTTGACTTGTTGATGAATTGTTAATGAATGCATGAGCTAATATATGTTATTGTAGCTATTATGAGAGGGCATTAGACCATATTGACGATTCTGATATAAGTATCATACCCCTATGTTTAATTATGTATTCATGACCTGTAGATTACATATTTGCCCAATGTTTGATGAAATTACTGTCACAGTTATGCCTGGCTAGGTCAATTATTTGATCAAGTTTTGTATGAATGACCTTGTCTTATTATTATTTATCATTCTAGAAAGTCTCATTAAGTTCTGGCCAGTGGTCTGGAGAGATACCCTGAAAAGGTGGCTCAGATTCCGGGGTTGCATGCTTAAAACTCGTAAATCTATACTGCAATCGCTAGGAGGTAGGGTTACCCATGTGACTGGAGAGTCACAACTGTTGGCTTCCCTTGTTATGTAAGTGATTGGGAGTCCAGGTCAATAAAAATGAAATTTAGCTCAGGGTTTGGGCACCTGGAGTGGTTGCTTAGATCTTGGGGGTCTTGTAGCCGCTGAGGAAGGTCGATAAGGTTTCATGATGTCGCTTCCACTTCCTTAATTGTATTGAGGAGGTTGAGTCATGTCATAGTAGCCTTTAGCTCCTGTTTACCCCAACAGGCCTGTGAAAGCGGGTAAATGTGGGAGGGGTGGTTACACTCTAGTGTAGAAGGGAGAAACAGTGGTTGTTCATCATCTTCATAAGTCAAAGTTCCCTCCTAATCTCTTCCCAAATTTGTTTTGTTTTAAAGACATAGTTGATGGTTGTACTTCTCTTTGACCTTCGTGTAAAGAAATCCCCTTTTATTTTTACATGGACAACAATGGAAGAATCTATTATCTAAGAATCAGGTTATATTTTTGTAAAGGTTTAAACTTTGTTCATATTAGGAATTTTCTAACTCATTTGATTTGCCACATGAAGATGGAAAGCCATTTTCATAATTTTATTGTAAGATTTAGCTTTAGATTTTCTAATTAATACAAAATTACCTAGTTTTTGTTAAAAAAAATGAGCAAGAAATAGATTGTCCCAAGCAAAAATTAGAAAGAGTTAACTTGTCAAAGAATTAGCGATTATGACCACTAGTTTAATAGGAGAAGGATAAGTGAATGTGGAAATGGAAGAGTGGGAGGATGGAGAGGGGGAAGAAACAAAATGGGGACATAAAAGACAAGAGGAAGAGGGAGAAGAGGTAAGAAGAAAAAGAAGAGGGGAAGAGGGAGAAAGGTAGGGAGTGGAGGGATAGGCAGAGGGAGAGGAAGGAGAATAGGGAGAGAAGGAAATGAAGGAGAAGGGGGGGAGGGAGAGGAAGAGAAATAAAAGAGTAGGAGTTGAAAAGAGGAAGGGAAGAGGAAGTGGGAGAGTGATTGGAGGGAGAGGAATAGGAGGAGGGAAGGAGAGGGAAGAAAAAGAAAAAAAGTAATAGAGAAAGTGGAAGGAAGGAAAAGGTATACTTATACGTATTTTGGTATATTTTTTAATTTTTTTTTTTTTGTTAAATTCCACCTCCAAAACCTAAATCTCATCTTCAAAATCCAAATCAAACCCAAATCCCATTTTGTTTTAAATTTTCAAATTTAGAGAAAAAAAAGAAGAAAGGTGTTAGGAGATGACAAAAAACTTACCTTTATTCCAGTAATGCCTCATATATCTCCCTTTCCTACTCCTATTAGGTTCCCCACAAATCCCTTTTTGGCTTTATAAAACTTTACACTGAGAATGTATCATGTATCAGTTGTGCATCAATGGTTAAGCTACAAGGATAAACCATACATTATAACCACATTAATAATGAATGATGCTAGCATTTTCCTTTCGATACTATACTAAACAAATTGTCATGTCAACATTAACTAAATTGCCATGTCAACATTAACTAATTCAATCCTAATTAATGTAAACGACCTCACAAAAATGATAAACACATAACACTAAATAAAAAAGTATGAGGCAAACTTAACACAAACACAATGCTAAATTAATGTAACTAAATTGCCATGTCAACATTAACTAATTCAATCCTATAAACGACATCACAAAATGATAAACACATAACACTAAATAAAAAAAGTATGAATTAATCTAAACATAGTATAGAGTAATACAAGCATAATAATTATTGATACAAACACAATAAAAATGTGAAAAAAAAATATGATTTAACCATAATTCAAAGACAATGCAAACACAACATTATTTAAAAAAAAAAAAAAAACAAATTTTTTAACATTCTTCATATTATACGTATTATATTATGTTAATGCGACAAACACACTTAACTCATATAATAAAAAATAAAAAAAAACAAAACAACTTAACCAAGAATGAAAAGCTATGGTGACACCAATTAGTAATTAGCTACAATAACATGGTAAAATACAAATTTCCCTTTTTAGAAATTCCATTAAAGAAGCTCTATACATATCTTTAATAAAATAGTCGTATCCTTCATGGAAAAATTAAAAGAGAAAAAAAGGCTAAAGAAGAATGAAAAACTAATAAAAGCAGAATGAAAAACTAATAAAAGCACAATGCACCTAACACAGTGAACATATAAAGAGTGGGTTGCAAAAAAATTAGTACAAAGTGGGTAAAGATCTTGCCTAACATCGAATATTATTTATGATTTTATTATATGTTAACATAATTTAATAAATTAGTTTGCTAAAAATCTAGCCTACCTATTATAATATAATTAAAATATATTAATGGACAAAAAAAACTATATAATATTAAAAGGAAAAAAAAAGTTTAAGAAGAATTTAGAATAGAATGTAAAGTAATCGAGCATGTAATATATTTGGAAAGAAGAATACAATAAGAATGAAAGGACATACAAGATTAATGAAGTTGGTCATAAATGTTAAATTTATTTATGTCATGCCATTGTATTGGTGTGGTTTGTTGTTAAATTTATACCATGATATTGTATTGGTGTGGTTTGGCTTTTGACATAACAAGATTGTTATTTAGAGTCATGGGCTCACTTATGATTATGTCTCCAAGGGGTTGGCTCAAAGAATGAGTTTATGATATGAGTTAATGAGATGCATGTGGGATTTATATGTGGGATTTATACATGACTCTTTTTTTAAAGAGGTATATTCTATGTTGATCTATCTCCTAGATGAAAGAACCAAATATCTTAAATTTTTATAATATATAAAAGATAAATGAGTCACATGATTCCTTGAAAACACAATACTACCTTCTTGGAATCTTATAATAAACTATGTATCTAAAGATAATATATTCTTCTTATTATCATTCATTGCTACATAGTGTAAAAACACAGGTAATTGGGAATATGGTGATCGATCAATTCCCATGAGGTGTTAGTGAGAACATATACAAAGTTGGCCTTAGGGAAATCTCAACTCAAATGAGAATAGGAAATATGAAAGTGTATTGATGTGTCCATCCTTAATTTGGAGTTAATTTTGGTAATAATGATGCATCGTCTTTGTTAATGGTTCACTAATTTAGTGAATGTTTTCTTTATATGCATCCCTTATTTATTTCTTGCATGCCTCCATATGCATATCCCTCTTAAACACAGGTTTAAAATTATTGTGGAATGTGACATGAGGAAGTTGGTCAACACTTAGTGCCTCACTCTTTAGAAAGGATGTACATTGAGCATGACAATCACCTTAGTAACCCCCATCTTTATATAACTTCATGGAGGATCGTAAGACCTTGTAGGGTATCTATTTTTTCCATTTATTATATTTTTCAGACATCTTATTCAATGGAGAAACATTATTGTATGGATTGTAGTAAAAATGTGCAAAGGAGGGATTCTAAACTCGGCTAAAACAACTGCTCATAAGATTATTGTTTTGCCATGTATGGTTTGGACAATATGAAAATGAAAAATATGCCAAGTCGTGCCCAATAAGCACTTTAAAGTCCAAGAACGCAAAATTCACACCAATAGAAAATTATTGGTGACAATAGAATGTGCAAGAGATATGGTTTTTCCTCAATTAGTTGAAAATGGAGTTGAAAACATTACCCTTCAAGTGTATTGGGTGTTACATATCCTCTGCAAGTTCTCTATTTTGTCACAAGAGACATGTTCGTAGGAGGACCCATAAAGGGCATGCCAAGATATGTGTAGGATGGGCCACATCAACCAAACTTCCGTTATATGTGAGATTTGTTTCTTGAGATTATTTCTTTTGTATGTTGAAATTCATTATCTTTGTCATGGCTAGGTTAACATGTAGGTCATGTGTGTCACAAAAAGCACTCAGTATCAATTTGTTGTTGTAGGATTTTTATTAATTTATGCCATGGGTATGATGTTGTTAACAAATGATAATATGGTTATGATTACACCAGGATGTACATAAGTGTAACATCCCAATTTCAATCCTATAAATTGTAATGTTATTGTGCAAGTGTGATTTAGGTTGGTGAACCAATGTATTGCGGATAGGAAATCCTATATTGATCACTATGGCTAAGGGATGAGCTATGTAAATTGCTCATGAAATTTATTAATCAAAATAGATCAATGGTTGTGATACAGAGGGACAATAACATTGAGGGGGTATGACTCCACAAGATAGGGGTCTAAAGGGTGGTCCAAGGGGAATTTTCCACATGTCTAGAAACCATGTAATTTTATGATGTAATTTATCTTTATCCATTAAATCCTCATTTGGATTATCAAATCCAAATCATTAAATGCATGTAAAATGTTGGTGGGAAAATCTATGTCACCAATTTATGACAACACAAAATTAGTACAATCTTCCTTAAGAATACAGGAGAGTCAAAGAGTGCATGAGATAAAAGGAAATTTGAGTAGGAAGAAGTCTATAATTTTTACATCTTGAAGATAAGAGTGTGAGGAGAGTTGGGTGTCAAGAAGGGGCACCATTCATCCCAAGTATGGAAAAACAACTCTATTGGTTTAAGTTTTATGTTTAAAAATAGTTTGTACAATTATGAGTGAATTTCCTATTGAGGAAATCGTTTAAGCGAACTAAGAAGGATGTTGTGAGCACTCTTGTGCCAACTAAGAATTCATTGGAGTCCCCAACGAAGAGATTTATTAGTAGAAACTTGTATTGGATCCCTAAAGGGAAGTGGAATAGCCAGAGGTACTATATGGAAAAGAAGGGGATCTCGTTCCTTAGGTTATGCAAGTTGAAGGGAAAGGGAGTTGGTGGATTGAAATTGCTATTAGAGTTAAAAGCCTAATTATTGGGTTGTTGTGTGTGGACAACTAGGATAGGAAGTTGTGGATTTATATCCCAGCTGGGGGATGGCTTGATATCGATGGACATGGAGAAACAAGTCTATGATTGGGAGGAACATCCCTTCTACATGATCAATTGGTTATTTTATAAAAATATAAGTGCTTTCTTTCATTTCTTATGTTAGTTCTATTTTGTAAATGTTTTATTTGAATGTTGTGTTTTCACACATTGATTAAATTTTGGCAACAAAGTTATATTGGAAAAATTTGTAGTTTTGTGCCTTAGTGTGGGAATTGGGGACATGGAAAATTGGGATCAAAGGTAAGGTTCCAACTCTTGGCCTATGGGGATCTACTATAATGTAGGGAAGCATTCAGATGGGAAACTAGATTTCACCCAAAAAAATTATTTGGGGTTGAGATCCTCCAATTTTTCATTTTGGTTATTGGGATTATTTGATATAGGGATTGAATTAGTGTCTAAGTGGTTGCACTTGGCTCAAAATGTCAAGTCAATGGATTTTTTAATGATTGAGAACTTAAATTAGAAAAGATAACCAAGTGCTGAAAATATTTTTTTTGTGATACAATATGTATTGTATGAAAATATTTTTCATGCAATACAATGTTCTCACCCTCGGAAAATGGATTTTTGACTTGGAAAATTTACTGGAAAATTGAAGGATTTAGTGTATGCACAAAGATAAAAAAATTTCGATGTAGTATGTATCACATGAAAAAATATTTATGTAATGAAGTGATATCATTGAGAAGACAATTGGAAACATAAGAAAATTTGAATTTTTTTGGTAAGAATTGCATAGCGTGTAAAAAAAGAAATTTAGTTGCAATGAGATGTATCACAAAATAATTTAGGTGTGATACACCACACAAGAAGAAAGTTTTGGTATGTGTAATAAAGAAAGGAACCCCTTTGTGAAAAAAAAAAAAAATCAATGCGTGTGACATATCACAAAGTAAAAAGGAGCAACTTCATGACAAAGAAAAGTTCAATGGGTGTGATATATCACATTGTAAAATCTTATCATGTGATACATCATAAAAATTTAAAAATTTGGACTTGTGAAAGATATGAAATGATGGAGAGAAAAAATACTTAGAATAAAATTTGATAATTCAACTTATCACATGAAGATAAACTACGTGCTCATACAGTTTCCAATGATGCAATATGGGAAATATAGAGCCTTATTAGGTAAGTGAAAATATTGGACATTGCAATGTATCGTGTCACAAAATAGTCAGCATGATAGATCAAAACAATGAAGACTTTCAAGCATGTGATAAAGAGAAAGAGGCAACCTCATAATAATATAATATTTTTTACAAGAGGCAAACTTTGGCTTCTAAAGAAATTACGCTTGTGAAAAGGGGCACAATTGAGTAGAACTAGAAAATTCATGAAGTCATAACTTTCGATTCATAACTTAGATTTAAGCATGAGTACAGTCATTGGAAAGGTAATAAAAATAGAAACATGACAAAAGTTTTAATTTCTTCAAGGAAGCTTATAGTTGCTTCGTAAAGTTATAGGAAAAATGATAACTACACTCTATCAACCATGCAATTTCTCAATGTGAAAGTTTTCCATAATAATGTCAATTTTGGAAAAACATTTCTGGATGATAATGTATTTTGCAAGTGAAAGTATTGAGTAGGGGAGGTTGCATATGTTTTAGGAGGGTGCCTATCTAATGATAGGGAGGCACATTTGGAAGTGTAACAACCTACAATGAAGTAGGGGTTGAGTTTTTAATAACAAGGTATTGTTAATGAGCAGAGAAACACTAAAGAAGAAAGTTGTATGGTAAGAATTATTTATAAGAATATCAATTATAAATGAATATTCTATAGGCCTATTGTAGAATATAATTTTAGGTCCCAAAGGACTTAGAAGCAAGGTGGAGTTGGAAGAACTGGTTGTAAGAATGAATAGATTGCAAAAGGCAATATATAGCTATAGAGAAAGAAATGGAGGGTTGATAGGGGCTCAGAAATAGTAGAAGCAAGTTAATACTTAGTAGATATATACTTTGAATGATTTGAAAAGACAAAACAACAAGTTTCTTGCATAAATCAAAGAAGCCAAAAGCTGAAGAATGATATTAACAGGCACATAAAGGTAAGATAAGCCTCCTTAGCCTCTAAGGTGGAAATATATTGATGGTTGCAAAACATATTACAAAAGGAACAATGACCTATTAAGGTAATTTTTTATTCATGGGAATGGGAAAATCATATCTAGGAAAAAGTATATGAAGACTTAGAAGAGTTGCTAGCTATGAATTTCCAACTATGACTAACATATTTAGGGAAATAAAACCACTTCCACTATCAAAGTTCATAGTTAAAGTAAGGTACAAGTGTGAAGTATTTATCCTATGAATGAATTAAGTTTCATCCACTCTATAGGGTGTTAAGGGTGTAACATCAAATATTTAGTGATTCCATAATGGAAATTTTAAGAAGGTATACAACAAGGAAAGCATCTCTATGTTGAATAGTGTTTGAAAAGAAGATGGAATAACATAAAGTACATCTAGAATGTTTAGGAAAGATAAAGTTGGGACATTCTTTCCTAAGTAGAGGTAGTTACCAAAAGGACATATTGGCTAGAATTTCAAAATGGTTGAGTGAGAATTGAATGGAAATGTCTAGACCATGGAGCAGCAATGCATAGATGAACAAAGTGAAATCACACAAGGTTTCTATGGTCTAGAGGAACTCAAGGATAGCCATCTAGAACACACAATAAATAAATCTATAGTAAACATGTAGTGGCACACATATTGAGAAGTGATTACAAATGCATATAGGAAGGATAGAATGCATGTGCACTAGTAGGCGTGTTGAGAAAGATTATTTGGTACATATAGACATTTATTAGTGCATGTGATAATGCCTAGACATTCATATGGAATGGTTATATACTAATAGTAGTCTAACATTATATACGAAATATTGAAAGTTTCTAATGACATATTATGTAGCTAGGAAAAATAGTTTATAGCATGCCTAAAAGTGTTGATGATGTTGCCATGGAATATGATAGCCATCCATATGAAGACAAATGAGGATGGGAGGATGTTAATTAAGAGGTTGGTGGATGGACCCTTGGAAACTCTAAAAGATATCAACTAATCAAATAACATCAAGTAATTTAAATAATAGACATGCATGTATGAATGTTTTTGCTTATGGTGGAAAAGAGAACTCAGCTAAGAGTTCCCACAATTAAAATTCAATATTTGAATATATGTGGTGAAGGTAGAGGACCTTGAATATATAAAGGGTATTTAATGCTTGCATGAAACCATGTGAGATTCAATGATAAGCTATGTTATAATGGTTAGGAGATATACTATTTTTTATAGAGATGGATGCCAGCAGAGCTAGTCATCTGTGAGACTATGATGTGGTTGGATAATGAAGGGATATATTGTTACAAGCATGCCCAATGGTATTCCTACTTATAATTAATGTTTTGACTACAATCTCTTTGTGAAAACTTAATAGCACTAAAGGATTATATCCCTAGTGTTGTGTATGGGTTGAAGAGGAAGGAATCCAATTAATCGAACAAGTAATATGGAATATTTTCAATGATGTGTCAAGGAGTTCGCTAGACCTTCCAACTCACCTTAGTGGAGTACATTATATACATATGTGGTATTATGGAGTGAATGTAAAGATGTATTATGCAAATGTGACCATGAGTATTGGCACATTAGTTTGTTGGGAACAATGTTTGATGACATATGTAATGATTGAGTATGCTAATAATGCATGTATAATTCATGATAGCTTCATTCTATTTAATATAATAAACAACTGAAGTGACTGAATTACTAGTATGATACAATTCTCATATCACTTCAAAGGTTATTGCACATGTTGCAATAAAAAGGATGATTTTGATGAATACTAACACTTTTTTTGGCTAACAAGAAGTTAAGAAATATTGCAAGTAGAAGGGTCTTGAATATGGCAATTGTGTAATCCCATAGTGAATACTAATGCCTACTACTATAAGCCCTGAACGTTATGAGAAGGAATCTCACAATTGGGGTTCCTAAAGTTGTAGCTTAGAGACTTTGTAGCCAGTATGTGTTAGAGCCTTGGAAGGAAATTGGTACATCCTGAGGGATTATAGAGTGAAGAAGGGGGTACACTTCCTTGGGTTTTGTAGACTGAGGGGAATGAAATATTGATGTAAGAATTATAAAACTTTAAACTCATTATGTATGCATACTTGTAGGGTGATGTGCACTGAGTAAAATGCAAAAATAAGGGGGAGGGGATGTAACATATCAACTTTAATCCTCATAAATTGTAATGTTATTGTGCAAATATGATTTATGTTAGTGAGCCAATATGTTTTGGGGAAAATATCTTGTATTAATTGATATTGCCAAGGGCCAAACTATATAAATTGTGCATTGATATGATTAATTAGAATAAATCACTAGAAATGATATGAGGGGGGTGATAATGTTGGGAGCTATGATTCCACGAGAGGGGCTTGAAAAGGGGTATAAGGGGAATTTTTGGGATGCCTAGAAGCCATGTTATTTTCTAAATTAATGTATCATTATCAATCAAAACATCATTTGACTTATCAAATCTCAATAATTAAATGCATGTAAGAGTTTGGTGGAAAAATTTACCTTACCAAATTATTCAATTAGATGAACAGGATAGCTTTAACATGTTGGAGAGGAGAGCATGAGGAGAATTATGTGTGAATACATGGCACCAACCATCCTAGGTATTGAAAAAAAGCTATGTTGGGTTGATTTTGATGTTGAAAATAAGGTTGCATGCCTGTGAGTAAATTTCCTAGTAAGGAAATTACTCAAGAACCTTAAGAAGGTCATTGTGAGTTGAGAATTACTGGATTCATCGGCTAAGATATTTCCTAGTTGACCTCACACTAGAGCCCTAGAGGGAAGTGGGATAGCCCAAGATACTATGTGGTAGAGAGATAATCTCATTCCTTGGGTTGTGCATATTCATGGGAAAGAGTGCTAGTAGATTAGGATTGTTTTTGAAGTTGAAAACTTGGGTGTTTTGCTACTCTGTTTGGACAATGGACCACCAAGAGAGCTATTCCTCCTTATGGACTCACAACCCCAATTCGAGGATGGATTGTTGTTGTGAGATATGGAATAACATGTGTATGGTAGGGAGAAACATCCCGTGTACACATCCAGTTAGTTCTTCTATAAAAATATAAGTGTTCTAGTATGATTCGCATGTTTATTATATTATTTAAATTAATTAGAAATAATTTGGAAGAAACATGATTATATGTATCAAATTGTAAACAATTAAGTCGATTTATGACAAAAAAATTAGAGGTACAACTCTAAATAGTTTGTTGGTTTTCCCGGTTTGGGTTTTTGGGGTAAATCTTTGTGTAACATATGGTTTCCAATGTTTTACTTTTTTTAACATTAAGAAGATATGTATGCATTGCATAATTGTATATAGTTTAAAACTTACAAAAAAAAATTGTGGTTACATATTAACCATGCTTACTCTTTTGCATAATGTTTCATAGTTTCAACAAATTTAGAGATCAAAGTCTTTCAATGTAGTATGCACAGATTTCTTAGTGTGTGTTAAATCATGTTATCTATGAGTAATTTAGTAGTTGTTGATCAATATATCAACATTGTCTTTGTTCAAGTTGAAGAGGATAACAATGTGTCTTTTCTAGGAGGATTGGGCTATAATGGATAAATTATGTCATTAAGTTTAAAGTTACATTTACTTGTTATAAGTTTAAATATTTTCCATGCCATTATTTGATCTATAAAATAATACTTACAACACGACATTTTCTCCATTGGATTTGGCATTTGATTTAGTAAATTGTAAAAATGAAGATGCATACAAAAACCAGATGCCTTTATCATATATTGCATGTGTTGATTTCTTCAAAAGGTCTTAGATTTCAATCTGAGAACATAGGTCAAGTCTATTCTTCCCTTATTGCAATAATATCCTCGTACTTTTACTAAGGATGCAATAATAGACTCTTTCGGTGATTTTCTAACTAGAAGGGTGGGGAAAATAGTACGAGTGTTAAGCCTATGGAAGGATTTGTAGTGATTGTCAAACTATACATTGTGGAAGCAATTACCATGTGAGTTGTAGAATCTACTCTAGGTCAAATGAAGAAAGGTTTGGAGGTTAATCAGTCAAATTGATTTAGATAAGAACTTGTCCACTCCAATAACAATTTGAGTGGACTGAATGTGATTGATTTTATGTTTCAATATTTCATATAAATTTCATAAAGGCGATTATTAAAGAGAATCAAGGTAAATGTGTGGTGACTATGAGTGAAGAATTATTTATGAGTAAAATATTAAATTTTCAATGTGATAGGTGTATGACCTATAAGGAGTGGTAGTGGGTCCACATGAAAGTTGGATATTGTGCTCATCACAAATAAATTACTTATAACATAATTCATTGTTTTGGCGTTGCAAACATTAGGGTGACAAGTAAAGTTACTAAACCTATGGAAACATGGAGATAAAAATAATGAAGAAACATAAGAAAAGATAGATCAATGAATTGATAATAAGCCACTTCAAGGGGGAAACCTCCCTTTACATCACATAAATGAACAATTCCTAGATGGTTCAAATGAAAAGCTTCCTTGGTATATATAGGAGTCTAAAGGGTCAAAATATAATTAGGGCATAGATAACAATATTAATGTAAAGGCACAAAAATAACAATAGTGGGCTTCTATGGGGCACAACGATAACAATATGGGGGCTAAACTAGTATTCTGGGGACCTAACATGCCCATCTCCTTCAAAAAAGATGTTTTCCTTAATGCTTGAGTAGTTCTAGATGCTTTTGTATAAAATACTCATCCTCTCATGTGGAATCTGCAGCAAGTAAGTTCTTCCACTTAATGAGATACTTTGAAATTGATCTATTCTATAGTTGTCACATTCTTGTTTCCATGATTGCTTCAGGCTCTAATGTGATTCTTCCTTCCTTATCAAGTTATGGAAAAATAGTTTGAAATAGGATCTTGTCACCTATAACCTTGTTTAAGCATGATGAAACATGGAAAATTGGGTGTACTCATGAAGATGCACGCAACTCCAATTTGTATGCCATAGTACCAATATTTTACAACAACCTCTAAGGGCCATAGTACCTAGGTGGTAATTTATTATCCTTCTTATCTTGCTTGAGGAACATTTATTTGTATGGTTGTACTTGCAAAAATACCCAATCACCCACATCAAAACTTATTTCAGTGTTGTGTTGATTTATCTATTGTTTCATTTGATTATGTGCCAAAGTAAGGTTATCCTTTAAGAATTGAAGAAATTGTTGTTGATTTTCAATGTGATATTCCATTGCTTGAACCTTAGAATTTTCGCATAAAGATGATGTGATGGATAGTGGATGATATCCATAAAGCACTATAAATGGGCTCATGTTTGTTGCAGTATGGAAGGAAGTGTTATACCACCATTCTGCTAGAGGTAACCACTTAACCCATTGCGTTTTTTTTTATCATATACAATGCAATGAATATATCCTTCTAAGCATTTGTTCACTATATATGTTTTCCCATCAGATTAAGGATGATAACATGATCTATCAGCTAATTGAGTACCAAGTCAAGAAAATAATTTTGTCCAAAAATTACCAATGAAAATGGGATCTCTGTCACTTACAATAATCTTTGGGTTTCCATGTAGCTTTTGAATTATTTCCCAAAATGCAGTAACAATTGCATTGGCTTTGAAAGGATGAGATAGTGCACAAAAGTGTGCATACTTGGTAAGTATATCAACTACCACCATGATGACACTATTTCTTTAAGACTTGGGTAAACCTGTGACAAAATCCATTGGGACTTCCTCCCAATGCTGACTTGGAATGTCTAATGGTTGTAAAAGACTTGGGGTCTTAATTGTCTCAACTTTATTTTTTTGGTAAACCAAACATTCTACCACAAACTTCTAAATATTAGATTTAAGGCCATCCCAAAAAAAATCCTTCTTGACCCTAACCAAAAGTCTTGTCGACCCATCGAAAGGTTCTCTTTGCATTAACATTGCACATATACATGACTACACTCTACTATGTCATATTATAAACCTTAGTCATATTTCTCATCACACATGTATATTCACTCCTATCAAAGAGGTGTGCGATTCCAAAAGAACCTTTTGTTTGAGCCGGGAATTCTTACATAGATGTAAGTGATATTTGTACCATAGTGAATCATTTTTCCAGATAAATGTATTATATTCATTGGGATATTGCTACAACTTTTGAATGAGTGTCCACACCTCTTTATCATTCTTCCGGTTGTCCCTTAATTCATATCCAATCATGTTGGATAATAGAAATGGTAGAAAGAAATTCCTCCACACCCTCATCCCTTCTTGAGAGTGCATCTGCAAAAAAAATTGGCTTCTCTTTCTTTTTATATGATTTCAGTCATAACCCAACTTCTTTGTGACCCATTTTCACTACTCTTTTTAAGATAATCTTTGTTTCAAGAATAATTTAAGACTATCATGATTTGTTTTTACCTTGAATTTTCTTCCAAGGAATTAGGTAAGGGTGTCATTGCTTCGGGGCATGTAGTATTGCCAACATTTCCTTCTCATAAATAGGTTTGTGTAAATACTTTCCCTTGATTGGACAACTTTCAAGAGCAATGGGTTTTCCCTATTGCATTAAAATAGCACCAATGCCATTTCCTAAAGCATCACATTCCATAATAAAAGTTTTTGTGAAGTTTGGTCTAGCTAAGACCAAAGCTCGGGACATTACCTCTTTAATATGTTCAAAGGATTTAGTTTCTTCTGGAGTCTAAGAAAATGCATATTTCTTTAGTAATGTTGTTAGAGGTGCTACTATTTTCCCATAATCCTTAACAAAATTGGGATAATACCCAGTCAACCCAAGAAATCCTTGAAGTTGCCTTAAGGTTGTGGGGATTCTCTTTTCCTTTATGGCTTTAATTTTGTTAGGGTCTACCTTAATACCCTCATGAGATACAATATGATCCAAATATTCCACTTCATGTACCCCAAAGAAACATTTGGATGGTTTTGCATACAATTGTTTCTCCTCCAATAGTTTGGGCACCTTGTCAACATGTTGAACATGATCTTTCCAAGACTTGTAATAGATTAATATACCATACTAACAAAAATTTTCTAAGGAAGGGTTTGAAAGTGGAATTCGTCAAACCTTGAAATGTGGAAGGTGAATTAGTAAGGCCAAAAGGAATGACCAAAAATTCATATTGACCTTCATTAGCTCTAAATGCTATTTTCTAAAGGTATTTTGTCTTCATTCTAATTTGATGATATCTTGAACAATTATCCATCTTGCTGAAGTAAATTTATCCGTGTAGTTCATCCAACAATTCATCAATGAAAAGAATGGGAAACTTATCTTTAATAGTGAGATTGTTGAGCTCTATTTAATTTGGACACATATGCCATGATCCATCCTTCTTGTGCACCGATACTACTAGAGCAGAGAAAGAAATTTGGCCAGGTTGAATTATACCTGCCTCTAGCATTTCTGCAACCATATGTTCAATTTCACTCTTCTGGGCATAATGATATTTGTAACATCCAATGTTTGGAGGAGAACTTCCTAGAATCAAGTGAATAGCATGATCATGATCACGTAGGTGGGAGACATTTGGGAGTCTCAAATAGCTTGGAATGATTGTCAAGGGCCCTTCGTATATCTGGAGAAATGGATGACTTAAATGTTTGAACATATAGTGAGATTAATTGTGCCATTACCCCTCAATGTTCTTTCTTCAAAATCTTTGTCATACCATTAGATTTGATTATCTTCATAGGTTTCCCTATGATACCTCTTAATTCAACTTTCTTTCCTTTGTAGAAAAATTTCAAGAAAAGTTCTTAAAAATTAAAAGTTATTGCCCCTAAAGATTGTAATCATTGGATTCCTAATAAAACATCAGCACCACCCGTTGGAGTCCTCCATTTACAACCATGATTTGAAACTCTGGTGTTGGATATAGAAAGCAATTCAAATCCTTGGCTATCTTACAGTGAATAAAATTATGGGTACTAATTGAATTAATCAAAATTGTTACCTTTTTATTCTTGACATATCCTTCTATATTGAGATTTTTAGGAGTGGTAATTACCACCAATACATTACAAGATATCTTCAGATTCATTTCTTTCTTTTTTTCAGCCCTTGGGGTTGGTTCCTGGTGTATGTTGAGGTATAAAAGGTGTCTTTTTAACTCCTAATTATCTTCATATTAGTTATTAATCCGGGCAAGACTTTCTATTTCAAGAGTCTACATAGTATGTGGCGGCTATTTAACTCAAGAGTGATGCTTCTAAATTGCAGTACAGTTCTTTCAAATACAAGAGTAAATGGATGCAGCAAGTAAACTCTAATTGCAATTAAAAGACAACTCAATCCTCTAATGAAATTAAATCAGACATTCATCAAAGTAACAGCAAACATCATTCAAGGATATAGTAGCAATAACTCAATCCTCTTTTAACTGATTTATTTTAAATCAAATACAATCATCAATAACCAATATAAGCAGTAAATGATCTCAATCTGAGAGCTTTAACAGCAATAGTCAATGTTCTTTACAGTTGATAATCTTAAACAAAATATGTAATTGAATAATTGAATCTGAAATAACAACAAACTGAATCAAGAACACTACTACAGATTACACAAAGCAGAATGATTCTGTTAAGACTGGAAAGTAAGAAATGGCAAAGCGATACAATTTCAAAAAGTAGAAATTCAATCAAACCATCACACTGCAAAAATCAAAAATGCATGATATAGGAACAACAAGTGAATCCACCAAGGCCGGGCCCTGAGCCACCAGTGAACACCGTCGGATTACTTCAGTATATGTGAAGGAATAGAAACTGCTTTTATATATTAATCATTGCAAAATCATTACAGCCAGTTCATACTCTGCTTCAACGGCGAGAGTCGATGATCAAAGTTACAAATAAAATAGTAATTCTCTAATAATATGTGTAATCCTCTACTTATAATCGCTACCTTTTATAATGGAAAAGAGATAAAAAGATAAACAGTAACAAAAATCCCTCAAGATCAAGTGATCCTGAGGGATTTGCGTAATTTTCTACTTCAATCTACTTTCCCTCCATGCGCTGATCCTGTGCTTCACTTTGTTCTCATCTGTAACTGCCACGCTTCTTGTTGGGCTTGTTGTTTCTTCGTTGTTTCTTGGTTAGGGAATAGCAGTTGTCCCATTTCGTCTTTTTCCTACATAAAGAGGGATAACAATCAGCTAAATCATGTTTACAGATAATTTCCTCATTCTCACCATAATCCTTTGATATATTAACATTTTAAGAGATAAAAGGGATATAACTAAAAAGAGGATGATGAAGTAAATAACATATGCATACCTTTTCCATGACTCAACATATGTAGAATTTTGTAGAATTTTTCCTACAAATCAGCTAGCTTTGATACCATGTAGAACTTTTTCTACAAATCAGCTAGCTCTGATACCATGTAGAAATTTCCCACCTGTAGATCACTTGGTAATGCAATGTACTAAAGCAAAACACTTGATATACTTCTACAAACAATTTAGCGAAAGCTTAATCAACCATGATCAACATCAATAAGAACACATATAACTGATAAGAAGAAATCAATCACACATAACACAGAAGAATTTATCTGGGGAAAGCACCTGCCTAAAACGCCATCTCTGTATTAGCATACAAGTGGAAATATAGTTAGGATTACACAAAGCCTTAGCTTGGAAGCTATCCAGAATCTTAGTACAATCCCTCCGCTGCTCATAGATAGTCAAAGGCTTCTCACAAACCTTCTCCTCTACCCTCCAAGCCTCTTATTTCTATGCACATTTTTTCCCGGGTCCTCCAGCTGCAACCTATGTGATTCTCACCTCACACACAACACTGACCTATGAAATAACTGCACAAACCTGAAGGAGATAAATCCTCATCATGGATGTGCTTCCTTTATAGGAAAAATATTCATCCAACTGATAGTACATTGTCCCTTCTCTGATCTCAACTGGGTCTCTGTCTGAACTGACATGCATCAGTTATCCATGAGGGAATACTCAGTTATCTGAAATAATAGTTGTCACATGCATGCAAGCATTAACAAACTATATTTCATTATTTTAACAACTTGTTAAAATAATCTAACTGGACTTGACTAAGTTAAACTAAGTCAACTGATTCTCTCATTATAGAACTGAACCTTATCTCCTTTAATCAAGGGATAAATTCCTAAATCAAGCGAGAAAATAATTGGATGATCTCACAAAGACTTCAAGTTTAATTTAACATAATTAATTAACTCGTGGGGATTAATTAATTAATATTTTAAACTGCTATTAAGACCAAATTCGTTTTTACTTCCTATAGTTAGACTAGGGACTGCTAAAAATAGGAAGGGACCCAGAAATGCTATTTTTAGAAGATTCTATTTTTAGCAATTTCACCTCTCACCCAAGGTGGCCAAAATGCTCATTGGCCAAACTACTATTTTTAGAAGTGTTATTTTTAGGAGTTCTATTTTCAGCACATTTTAAATTTAGCATTTCTTGTTGCACACTTTTCAACAACATACTCCCCTGCTTACCCTTTTTCATGCCCTCATGAAAACCATGTAGTTTATGTGCAAAGCAGTCAAGGAATAAGCTGGAGAAGGAATGTCATAAAGTGGTCTGAAACCATGATTTTTGGCCAAGAGCTCAAGGATGGGCCTTGTCTACCCTTTAGGTAATTCATATATAGCTTTATAACCTTCAGCAGGGTACCAAACAATAGGGCTATGAAACCGACAGCCAAGCCAATAAGGACCCTCCCTTAAGATGAGGTTGTTGTAAGTAACGAAGCATTCTGCAGCAAGCTTAAAGTTTTTGTAATTGAATGGCTCCCTGTTTTGTACATTATTATTAGAAACTGTCCACCTAAACTTGGCTATAGCCAAGGAGCTTTCCTGAATAGAGAGGAAGTATTCTACTCCCTTCTGGACAATCTCTTTGTGAATGGGCCCCAAGATTTTGATAACTCCTTCCTTCTTCATCAGATTTTTGTGATTGGCCAGCATTTGTAATGGGTTCTTTGGTTCACCTCTAACCCACAGATCCAGTCCATTTTCCTGCCTCTGGAAAGTGTTATGAGCCTTGAACCATTTTAATTGATTAACAACAAATGAAATGAAAGCCTGGAACTGCACATCTCCTATAAAAGGATTGGGGTTCTTTTCAATTTCTTCTTCCAATATAAAATTGTGTAAATAAAATTCACACAACAACCTCTGTACTTTTATCCCATGATGCTTACAACAGTTTATAAAATCATCAATTGTTTTCAACTCTATCGGTTTTCCAGCCTTGACAACTTTGAGCTTTAATTGTAAGTATCTTTCCATCAAAAATAGGGCATAGTTATTGGCAGGAGATCTGCATGCCAATATGTCAGTATATAAGGAGCAAATAATATCCATTTGACTCCTGACCTTTTCCAATCTGAGTTTTATTTTCTCAGTCCTCTCTTCTGCCTTTCTGTATTTATCAAATGCCTCACTTTCTGAGATGTTCATGTCCTGAAGATACTTTTGTAATTCCTGGTATTTCTTCCATGGGACAGTTTCTTCCTCAAGTCGTTCTATGGTCAGCTGAGCCTGTGCCAGATTTTCTTGAAGGCATGTTATACTAGGGACGTTGCGCATCATAATATCTTTGGCTTGGATATCTGTTTGGGTGTTCTTGCTATGAGAGTGATTACTTATAGTTTGCATACTCTTATTATGGGACTGAATACTTACAGTCTGTGTATTTTTATTATGGGCAGTCGGCCTTTCTGTCTGGGTGGCCATGCTGTCGGAGGGTGCCGTCTCCGTTTGAACAACTCGGTTACGAAAATGTGCACTCTCTGTTTGGGCAGCCACTTCTGCAACAGTTGCATGTTGTTCCTTATCAATTTGAGTGAATATGGGCTCAGTTTGAGTCCCAGTAACCCTTGTATCATGAAATTCGGTTTGAATGGTTGTGTTCATTGTTTCCGGGGTTCTGCTTGAAACTTTCCCCCTTTTTAATGTCCTTATCTTTTTCCTGAGTCTTTTTACTAAGTTTTGTAGCTTCTGTTGTTCCTTTCTAAGTCTTTTAATTTTGTTTTTCTCCTTTTTAGGAGGAACAGTTGTTCCACTAACCGTTTCTGCTCTTAGCAAGCTCGGTTGCTCATCTGGGCTTTGTTCTCCAAGGGCTGTGTTTTTACCCTGACTGGTTTCTGTTTCTCCTATTTGGCCCACATCCTCTGTGTTTAAATCGACCCAACTAGGTTCTTCTGGAGGTGTATTCCTAGTTTGGTCCGCCTCTTCCTAAGTGACTTCTGCCCCTGTTTCTTCTTCACCAATTATATTTTCTGATATGCTCCTATTGTGGGCAGAGTTTTCTTCCGATTGTGCTGCTTCAACATTAAGGTTGAGCAGGCTTTCGGGCTGTATAAATTCACTCATATTGGCCAAAATCTGGGCCAATTCAACATCATGTAATAAGTCTTGTGGTGGACTTGTGCTGGGAGTTAAGGGAAGTTTTGTTTCATCCCTCTCCTCTTCACTAGTATGCTTTGTTTCCTCCTCAAGTTCTGACTCTTGGTCATCCCATCCTTCCAGCTGCAAATATTGTTCATTTTCTGGACTGGATAGTTCTATGGGCTGGCTGCTGCTACCCTGGGGATTTTCAGCTGTTCCCAAGCTTGTCCTTAATCTGGAAGAGTGTCTACGTTTTTGTGGAGTGTTTGTTGTGCTGGTAGTTCTCTTCCTTTTTGGAACAGGATTAGGAGCAGGTAAAGCTAGCCCCCCTTCTATGGTAAATACTAATTCTTCCCAACTTGTTTGCTGCTGGGCAAGGCTGTGGCTTACTAACAGCCTAATTAAACAATGATGACTCATGACAGTCTCTATATGCTGGGATTTTTTTAAGCTTTGAGCAGCGTCATGCAATAAGAAATTCAAATATGCAGGCAAGTTTACAAAACATTTTTGTTTCAGAACTGCTAATAATTTAAGGTGGTGTGGCCTTACCACATCTTTTCTTCTGTCACATGTGATGTAGCTTTGAATGACTCTGGCCAGTTCTGTCCAAATGAAATCAATATTTCCTGTTAATGCATATAATGGTGCAGCAATCTGAGAAAAATTCTTTATAAACGTTCTATAATAACCAGAAAATCCCAAAAAATTGCGTACCTTTGTTTGTGTGGAAGGGGTGGGTATTAAAAGAATTATCTGAATTTTAGCCAGATCTACCTATATTCCAATTGTTGAGATATAATGACCCAAGATGAGTCCCTCGGTCATCATCATGAGTAAATAACATATGCATGCCTTTTCCATGACTCGACAGTGTATATCTTCTTATTTTGATGTTTCTTGTTCCTTTTATTCCTCCTCTTCACAATCTATGTAAAAGAATTACTTCTCAACGCACTCATGACCTTTAGTGTATTTGTTATCACAATTGTAACAAAGTCATTTTACTATTTTTTCCTCTAGTTGGTGCGGTGCCAACCTTGTAGGTTGTGGGAGGCTAGGAGCAGAAACTCCTCCATATTTATAGTTGTGAGTGGTATACCTCCTTATTTCCATGAATCCCAATGGTGAACACTGTAGTTTTGTTTTAATCAATCCTAATTGACCAAGACTACAACAATTTAATTGTTAACCCAAGTGTTGCAGTGGCTACAACCACCCTCATAAATTTTGCCTTAGATTTGTTTTGGAGCCTCCCTACCAACCTTTCACAGCACCTTGTCTTGCGTCGTCAAGTACACAAGCTTCAGTGTTTTGCTTGCACAAAGGTATCCTGTCAATCATAGCTTGATGCATTCCCCTCACATGCTGATCACCCAGACTTGGTCCAGCTGCAGGCTGAGCAGCTCCCCCAAGAAATTGCGCATTTCTAGAGGGAAACCAACCTTCCCTCCAGAAATTGCACAATCTTGTCTGGCAGCCTGCTGGGCTCCAAAATTGTGCAATTCTGCCAGTCAGCACTCCCAGTGAAAATTACACAATTTTCCCCAGCAGGGCTGCTCAACCCAGAATTTGCGCAAATCTGGGCAGCAGTCAGCTGCTCTGCCCAAAAATTGCACAAATATCCTGGGCATCCAACCCAACTCCCAGCCAAAAATGTGCATTTCCTTCAAGCAGTTGAGCAGCTACATGCATGAGTAGTCCGGTTGACTAGTTCCACCCAGGACCAAGGAAACTTGACTTGCATGCATGGCTTTCTTTTTCCCAGAATAGAAAAAGGCAACATGCAAAAGGAATCCCATGATTCAGGGAGCTATTTTTAGCAGCCGGAGGTTACATGCAAAGTTCATTTAGAAACTTCCCTCCAAGTGTCGCTTTTTCCTTGATTTGTGGCATGCACATCATGAGCCCAAACTTATTTATTCGATGCATTAGAGCTCATTCTTTCACATCGATATTGGAGCTCTGACATCCCACAGCACATCTAGGACTCTTCGACACATTCGACTCAGCTATTCACGGGTAAGTGGCCTCAACTTGTCTTTTCCAGCATTTTTGTCGCTTTTTGTGTATTCGCTTGTGTCAATGATGTTTTCTTGATTTCTTTGAATGCTTGATGTCATTTACATGTATACTTCCTTGTCCTAGCTTTGTTTCAGTTTTCGTTTCCATCTCACTAATGTCACATGCATGAAGCTGTTTTGCACGAACAGTCACCAATTTGGCAACTCGCTTCACTCACATGCATGTTAATCTGTTTTCTGAATCTTTCGTTCATGTGTGCATGCACTATCAATCACTTCTACTTTCACTTAGTGTCACCATGCATTCACTGTCATATTCACTTTTAGTTGCCCATCGACGAGTCAGGTCAACCATGGCCCAGAATCTGCCTTCACTAAGACAACATTCCGCAATATGGGGAAGGATGGCTTTGCCTTCCTCTCCAGAAATGCGAATTTCTTCCCAACACTCTCCTCCAGGACTATTTTGCACATTTCTGAGGGACAGTGACTGCTAGCCTAGAAAATTGCAATGCAGTCCCTGAGCCTGCAGTCACTCCCAGCTGTAATTGTGCATTGCGTAATCTCAACAGCTAGTCTTTCCTCCCAGATAACCCAAACTACCTTTTGCGCAATTCTAGCAGCCAATCACCTAGCCTCCCAGACGAAATTGCACTATCTTACCCATCAGTTTCCTAGGTATGTGTTGTGTCATTCCCAGAATTTGCTTTGGTTATCACTAACAGATTTCTTTCCATACATGTTGCTTGTCTCCATATCTTTCACATGTTCATCCGTCTCTTAGCAGTATCGGATCAATGGCTTCCAAGAGAACAAGATCACAGGACACTGATGGAAATGTAGCTAGAGCAACAGTTGAACGAGTGTCCTATAGTCTACTGATCTATGAAGATACAAAGATTTATCTAGACAGGGCCATCAAACTGAAGTGGCAAGAGGTCAATGAAGCATTTACAGGTACTTTTGAGGAATGCCTTGAAGATTGTCAGGTGTACATGAACAATCACAAGTCCGGCCTGTACCAGATTGCATGCAAATACCCCGCATTCCCATGCGTGGACATGATACACTAGATCGTCTCTCACATTGATCTCGAGATGATGACCTTGAGAAATGTCAGTAGGACAAAGCTTGCAACCTTATGGGCATGAGATTATGATGAGAGTTATCAGATGTCAGAGCCTGTGACTGTCATGAAGACTCCATTCAACTTACCCAATAGCAGTGCTAACTCTAGAGACATTCCAAAGAAATGGGTAAAGGAGTCGGCTCAATTCAGGTTGACACCCAACCAGATCTATATGATGAAGATACTAAGGAAGTCGTACCAATACTTGGCCATATTTTCTTGTTGACTGTATAGCCAAGCAAGCACAAAAACCTTCCCAAAGAGTTTGGTGATTTCATTGGACCAAGTGGCTAGAGAAGGAAGACCATGTAACTGGTTCGGCATATTGGCTCATCAGCTGAAGGAACAAGTAATGAAGGCTCGACAATCACCCGGAGGTATGCATGCAAAGATTTACATGTCCACCTACATCTTAGATGCAGTTTGTGCCCAACATGAGTTCCTAGGTTTGGAGTGGGTATGGTCATCGAAAGAGACTGTTGTAAACACATATTTCAAGTTGTTGTCTGAATGCAGCTTCAGAGGAGTAATCACACGGTTGTTCGATCATTTTTCACCCCTGTGTACAAGATGATATTTGAACAGGATCCACCCTACATGTCAAAGGAAGAAATGGAGGCTTTGTTAGGCTTTGCTAATTGGTATGCCTCACCATCCAGCTCCTTCATCTAAATGTTTAGAGCAGAGAAGCCTCCACATTTTTTACCAAATTTTTCCTTGGACGTACTTGTCATGTAGGAAGTAGCATATCACACCTCGGCAGGATTGACAGCTAGACTGCATCAGAAGAAGAAGGCACCTTGGCCATCTCTTTCGTTGCAAATTGGGCTATATGAGATCTGAAGTATTAAGCAATAAAATGTCGAAGAAGAATAGATGAGGAAGTACCCACTCGACCTATGAAGCTACAATCCATATGACCCACATTGCATTATGAAAGATCACTGCACGATAGTTCAGCTCAACTGGATCCACGGGGCGTTTCATTGGGCTGGGGAGGACCCATGGAGATATTGCTACAGTTTCTCTAGACCTAATGAATAGGTCATCTTCTCTATGGAGTGGTTAGTGAAGCAACATGAAGCAAAATCACGAAGAGCACTAGCAGCACCAGTAGCACCAGTAGCAACAATGGCAGTAGAGGAAAGCATACCAGTGCGCGAAAAAGGTAAGAGGAAGATTGTCGATCGCATGGAGGAGGAGAAAAGCTGCAAGTTTCGAGCAAATCCACTTGTAGAGAAAGCAGCTATGGCTATAGAGGAAAAGAGGCACCAGCGTGACAAGCAAATCGCGTGAAGGTAGAGGGATAAGAAGAGAATGGAAGAAGCAGAGAAGGAGTTGCATGAGCTGAGGGAGCAACTCCGAAAGGAACAAGAGTTGCACAAACAAAAGAGGAAAGCACAGCAACAACAGATACAGTAGGGGGTGCAACATGTGAAATAGATGAAGAAGTGCCCATACAAGTAGTTGATTCATCAAAACAATTGGCATCAGGTGAACAGGGTGAACCATCGCAGGGGCAAGACTTTGCTCATGAGATAGAACAAGCACTTCAACAATTGGATGCAGACATGGAGCAGCAGGAGTTGGAATAGGACACCGACCTCATGCCTCACCACAAAGAGGTCGACTCACCCACTTCAATGCATCCAGATGATGAGAAAGTCTCAAATGACCAAGGAGGCATTGAGATCCTTGGTGATCAGCCAGAAGAAGAGATGCACAACATCTTGTTCGATGAATCCCAACATAGAGTTGTGCAATCTCGCAGAGTGTCAACTCCGGAGGATCATACGTCTCCTGCGCAAGTTGAGGAACGAGTGATCGTGACTGATGTGCACAAACATCCAGCTACCTTGGCCGATGCAACCAGAGTGTATGCCGAAGCCACTAGCTCAAGTGTTCGCTTTCTAATAGCTGAGAATGAGCGAATGGAAAAGGAACTACAAACAGCCAAGAAAGGAGGAGACATGGTGACAATTTCCACCCGAGCTGAACTGCAATACTAGGTGAAGTATTGTCCCTTGACACATTTATGCGAGCATTGTACTCCAATTTTGGTACCGTGTACAAGGTAGTCATCCATCTTAACGGATCGCAGTAGCGATGTGCTAGAAGAGCACGTATCTTGATGAAATTGCATGCTTCTGCTGATGACATGAAAACATGGACGATGAAGTATAAGGGAGCCCCACTTCACTTGCCTAAGATGATGAGGGTCAATGCAGTCGACTTGAATGCACATATCCGGAGTCAGATCTGAAATTATGAAGAGCTCCCGCTATTCATCACTAGCATACAAGATTCCCATACATTAGTATTCAAGAGTATGGATGTTGTGGTGCGCACACATGCGATCCCATCACTTGGAACTCTCACCCAGGAGAAGACAAAGAAACAATTCCAACTAGAGCTTGACTCATACTTCGACGAGTTGATGTGCATCGCCACCCGCCCAAACTTGCTTATCAGTGCAGACATCATGCACAAGTATGTTACTGGTCCGGCCACAATGAAGACAATGATACACATGCTTTTAGACGAGTTGGATAGAGGAGCTCGAGTAGTGTACCCGGATTCTATGGAGGCAAGAGTCAAGTTTCATACGGATGTCACCATGAAGCACACAGACATCATCAAGGACTACCGATCTTGGCATCAATATGCTACTGTTGATCAGCATGAGGATGTTGAGGAGTTGGAATTCCATGGTTTTCTAAGTCAGAGTGATGTCTATGATAGCTTTCTCAAGCCATTTTGTTTCACATGGGTACATGTGCATTGTAATGTTAAGTCATGTCAAGTGTAAGTCAAGTGTCAAAATTTGCATGTAACAGTCATAGAGTAGGTGAAGAGTCATGAGGGTAGTTGAACTGTCACAAAGGGGAATGTGAAGGGTCACCCCACCCTTTTCTATAAATAGTCCCTCATAACTCATTGTATAGGCTTTTGGTTAGCCAAGCTTCTGATAAGACTATCTTGGAGAGAGCTTGGATAGTATTGTAATGCACCTTGGCTTCTCCATTGCACGAAGCTAGTACATCTCTTGATCTGAATTGGATCCTTAAACATTATCTAAGTATTCATGACGGTTTCAAATTATGTCAAGCTTCAAAATCTTATGAATATCGAGATTATCAGAAATAACCTCTAAACAATGGCAATTTGTGGCCAGCACGGAACAACGAGGACCCTCAGTCAAAGCGCGCAGACCGTTGGCCCATGGTGACTGCGCACTGGCACAAATTGACAAACGAGAGTTCAAATCCAAAAATACAGGCAGTCAAGGCTCCCCTCTCAGTGAAGGAAAGCCGCAGGCGCTCAGTCACAAGGAAAAGCATAAAACCGTACGAAAATCGTTGATTCCGTTAGAAGGCGGATCCCGCACTAAAACCGGCAGGATATCGAAAGAGCTTCAAGTGGTAAGTGGGTTCAACCGAGTCCCGCCCCATGCCATACACTGGGTGACACGTGTCCAACGGATGAGAGAGAAACCCGCTCACATCGCGCGAGTAAAGGTCACACTACTTACCCGCACGATATGGACGGAGACCGTAGTATCTAGAGGCTCTAGATCAACGACGGAGAAATGATCTGATGGATGACCGGATTTGACGGGGAAATAGGTTGAGTCATATGCGATTTGAGGTCCAGCATGACCGATGAGTTGGCAGAGGAATTAGTTTCGCGGGCAATCTTGGAGCAACGGAAATAACGACCATTCAAAGAGAACTAACACTTAGTTTGCGAGGAAACAAGTGGCCATCTCTCTATGAAGCGTTACACAATGATGATGACGCAGAGCAGGGGAATTCCAGCGGACAGAGGTTGGAGATCCAGAGATCCAGGAAGTGGAAACAAACAGTCAGGGAGTAGATTGGCTTTAAGCCACAAACAGACAAAGAGTACAGGAGACAGAGAAGAGAAGCAGAAAGTCGAGAGGCAAGAAAGAAGCGAATTGCAGAGAAAAGAGAAGCCGAGCTGACCTGCAGAGCAAAGGTAGCATCGAACAGACAAAGACAGAGAGAGTCCGAGAGTCTATCAACTCCAAAGAAGGCTTGAGAGGTTCAAGCAACTCTTCTGTGTATACCTGTCAGGCATTGAGTACCAAATTGGACTCATACCACTAAGACCAATTGAGGTCGACATTCAGTAAGGGGAGTTTATGTACTCTAGAGACTTGGGGGATCCAAGTACAATCCTACTGATCATCCTCTGTTAAGTGAGACTCAAATTGAGCTCCTTATTGTCAAAACTCTGCTTTAAGACACAATAGAAAAGGCCACCACTAAAGGATGGACCAGGAAACGTAGCCCAGGAGGATTGGGTGAACTCCTTATTAAATTTGTTGTGTTTATGTATTTTCTTACTGTGTTCTCTTACTGTTTCAGTGTCTGTGTATTTCGCAATCTTATTGATCCGTTGCATAAAATAACATAGGCACACCCCAACACTTATGTCTGTAATACCTTCATTATTCCCCTGAGGTCATTTAAGGGTGATTTCAGATCATCTCTTTGGAGTAGCAGGCGGATGTGGCTGTAACATTCCACTATTGGAGCTAGTGGTTGGACATGGATGTATTGTATGATTGGAAATTACACTTCTTTATATAATAAGAGCCAGCACGTTTCATGCATATGTTGTATTGTATTCCAGCTATCTTGTTTACTCTAAATGGCATATGTATTTGCTTTCTTACGCATGCATGTATGGACTATTCTATATGAGTATGTATGAATCTTATTGAAATGTGTTGATTGGTTTAACCATCACTTTGGATTGCAAGTTGACTTGCTTTCTAGTTTGTGTTGTATCTTTGCTCGTGTGTTCCCTTCCCATCCGAGTACTATTACAGGTTGCCAAGGTGTGCACTCATCTCAACCCACTTGTGTTAGAACCTCTCATGCACCTTCCTTGACTCACTGCAGTTGACACACCCATGCTACCAACATAGATATGTTACTTTCCTCTATCCGAAATCACGGTCAAGGCATTACCATACGACCCACTGCTAGGACTCCTACACCAAACAGTTTGAGGTCTAATTGGGACTTCTTACTGGGGATATCCCCTTGACATGTTGGTGGGTCCAGCACCATCAACATTTATGGAGCTAGAAAGAGGGCCAGATGACAAGTTGTGTCCTCTCATCCAGTTTTGAACCTTTGCATACATTTCATGGATTTGCACACTTCTCGTTCGTTGTTTTTCGGATCATGAAGATGTCACCATCACGGGGGATTTTTTCAATCTCTTGTCCACTTACACGTATGATGATGAAGGTAAATTGGCCAGGCCTAAGTACTTACATGGCTTTCTATCCATGTTTCGTGAGGAATATGGGTGTTCTAACGAACATGCCAGCTTGCTATTTTTACACACACTTTGCGAATCTCCACGTCGATGGTTGCTCAGCCTACCGGCTGACAACGTGCACTCTCTTGAGAACTTCTGTGATCTCATTGAAGACACTTTCTATCATTTTGATCCAAAGTATATTAACCAAAAACTCTTACAGAAACAAAAGGCTCTGCATGAATCGGTTATGGATTTTTGGTAACGCTTCCGTGACTTGCAGTTTCAAGCTCCAAGGAGCTAGATGAAATTTTCCTATCTTTGGGACCGATTCGAGTATTGCCTTAAGAAATCTGCCCATCCCAAGAAGAAGCTTGAGATCAAGCCTTGCTCAACATTCTTCAGTGAGGGAGTTGCACAATCTCAACCAGATGTGGCCACTGCCTCGATTGATTGTCCTCCATCCCCTCATTCAACAGCTCCACCACTATCGAGTGATGTTGAGGATCATGCTCACTCACTTGTTTAGTTTTCACATCCTCCCAACATCACTTCACTCAATTTTTGTGGAATGTTGGTTGTGAGTCCCTCGAGTTCCCATATGTATTATGTTCCACGACCTTCGTCTTCACACACGGGCGTTCCTACGGATGATACCGTCTTGTGTTCATCCATTCCGGACTCTTCACTTGTTGTGAATGAGGAACAAGCCAATGATGGATTTGGTGTTTCACAACTAACATGCATTGTCATTCATGAAGAGTATGAGTGGGAGCTTGAGCATCAACACTCAACGAAGGATGACTCCCTTCCATCTGAGCCCCCTTCATTCTTTCCTAACATCTTTGGTGAACCTGCCATCCATGATTCCGCATGTGTGTCTTCATCCATGGATGCACCCATTGTTGATCACTCACAGGACTCACCGGATGTTGGTCCATCATTCTACAACGGAGAGGATGACTTATTTGTTGAAAATCCACTTAATCTTTCATATTTCTTTTCTGAAAACACAGAGGATGAGTTTGTTCGCTTTTCATCTACCCCTCTGTTTGATTCATTTGATCATGAGGATGCCGATGAATTCATTGATTTTTTTGATCGTGGCGGTCATGATCCATTTGTTTCCATATTTGATCATGATCACTCTATCACAGTTGATCTTTCAAAGCCACCATTTATGATGATCTATCTGATGATGAAGTTGAAGCACCCAAGACCGTTGAGGCACTTTAGCCCGAGTTGATGGTTATGTCAGGTCCTCACTCTCTTGGGGTTCATCTCACTTCCAATCATGAAACTGTTCAATCACCCAAGGCTCCTCATCACTCATCTGTATGCATTGAAGATCCACCTCACACACAGATCATCTTTTCTCCACTCGAACTGCACGACCCCATCACTCATGCATTGGAGGAATCTTACATTGCAAGCACTCGTTCACAACACAAGTTATCTTTGTTTATTTCATTTTCTTGCATGTAACAGTCAAGAGTGTGCTTATGCTTCAAAGTTGCACACAGTGACACACGTCACTATGATAAGTCCATAGACTGCTCATCATGCACTTGTACTCACTTATGTCCTGTGGACACTTTGAAACACGAAGTGTGGTTGTCTTCATTCTTATATCTTTCTTTCTTGCTGGTTCACACAACTCGGTTGCTCACGGACCAAGCTTTCACCAACATGGCTCAACCAATGCACCGGTGGCTGCACTGGAAATATCACTTCACGTGATCAGGCCCATGCACCGTTAGTGTAGGAATAGGAGTAGTCTTCTCTTTCAATTGTTTGCTTGCATGCTTGTTTTCTTACATGCATTGTTTGTTTGTTTGCTTGCTTACTTGTTTTCTTACTTGCTTTGTTTTCACTTTCACTTCTGCTCTTGCTTCGCTTGTTTCTTTTAGTACACTCGTTTCATTCGTAGGTTAGTTTTGCATGAAACCATGTATGACTCTTGAAATGAGCTAAGTGAGGTACAAGAGGGCTTATAAAGATATCACTACTTGGTTATCTATCATCTTGCCTTTGTATGAAGAGCTTGTTACTTTTATTCCATGATACGTCGAAGGAAAATACGTACTTTTCGAAGTGAACCTTGGTGAAAACACAACGCTCACATGCTAACTAGTGTCTACTTCTCTAGTCGGTTGTTTTTGGGTTAACCCTTGTCAGCTCAGTCAAGTAGAGTAAGGTGAGGGGGAAAACCTTAATAGGCACATCAGAGATATAATAAACTACCTCTCTGCTAGAACAACCTCTTCTACTCTCAATAAGTCGAGATCCCTCTTCCTCCTCTGAAATGAATAAGTGCTATGTACAGTTGAAAAATGAAAAGTCAAAAAATTCAAAATGAATAATGAATAAGGCAAAAGAAGAGAAATGTTTCATTCACAGGGAGGTGATGCAAGTAAATCCATCAAGGTACTAACTATGCTCGCTGGCAGCAGAGCCATGCGTGTGTTCCTATGTGACTCCGCTGGGGTACTGTCCAGGCATGCTGGCAGCAGAGCAACACCAAAGATGAAACTAAGACTCAACAACTATACTACTTGTGCACCAGTATACCCCTCAACCCCAATCAAAACAACTGTGTTGCCTTGGCTTGGAATATGTGTCAATCGACCAAGATTTTGGTAGATGCTACATCTTACAATCAAGCTAGTGTGAAACCAAGATGAGCTGAGAACTGAACAATACTTCCGAAGGTGTTAGACTTCCTTTTCATGAACAATGTCCATTCAAAGAGATGGAGTTCTACCAGTGTGTCGCCAATTGTTGTAGCAACTACAACCACCCTCCACAATTATGCCTTAGCTTCATTTTGGAGCCTGCCTACCAACCTTGCACAACACCGTGTCTTGCTTCATCAAGTACACAAGCTTCAGTGTTTTGCTTGCACAAACAAAACCTTTCGATCACAACTTGATGCATTCCCCTCACAGGCTAATCACCTAAACTTAGTCCATCTGCAAGCTGAGAAGCTCCCCCAAGAAATTGCGCATTTCTGGAGAGAAACCATCCTTCCCTCCATAAATTGCGCAATCTTGTCTAGCAGCCTGCTAGGCTCCAGAATTGTGCAATTCTGCCAGTCAGCACTCCCACTGAAAATTGCACAGTTTTCCCTAGCAAGGCTCCTCAGCTGAGGATTTGCACAAATCTGGGAAGCAGTCAGCTTCTCTGCTCAGAAATTGAGCAAATCTCTTGGGAAATTGGCCCAGCTCCTAGCCAAAAATGCGCATTTCCTTCAAGCAGTTGAGTAGCTGCATACATGAGCAGTCTGGTTAACCAGTTCCACCCGAGACCAAGGAAACTTGACTTGCATGCATGGCTTGATTTTTCCTGGAATAGAAAAAGGCAACATGAAAAAGGCATCCCATGCCCGAAGGAGCTATTTTTAGCAGTCGGAGGTTACATGCAAAGTTCATTTAGAAACTTCCCTCCAAGTGTCACTTTTTCCTTGATTTGTGGCATGCATGTCATGTTCCCAAACTTATTTATTCGACGCATCAGAGCTCATTCTTTCACATCGATCTTGGAGCTATGACATCCCACAGCACATACAAGACTCTTTGACACATTCGGCACAGATATTCATGGGTAAGTGGCCTCAACTTGTCTTTTCTAGCATTTATGTCACTTTTGGTGTATTCTCATTGTTTGCTTGATTTCTTTGAACACTTTCTATCATTTACATGTATACTAGCTTGTCCTAACTCTATTTCAGTTTTCATTGCTATATCACTGCTATCACATGCATGAAATTGTTTTGCACGAATATTCATTGATTCGGCGACTTGCTTCACTCACATGCATGGTAATCTATTTACTGAATCTTTCATTCATGTTTGCATGCACTGTCAATCACTTTTGCTTTCACTTAGTGTCGCCATGCATTCACTATCATATTGGCTTTCAACTGCCCATCGGCGAGTCAGACCAACGATGGCTCAGACTCTGCCTTCACTGAGACATCATTGTGCAATCTAGGGAAGGAAGGCTCTGCCTTCCTCTCCAGAAATGCGCATTTCTGCCCAGCACTGTCCTCTAGGACTGTTTTTCATATTTCTGAGGGACAATGATTGTTGGCCTAGAAAATTGTGCAATGGAATCCTTGAGCCTAAGTCACTCCCAACTGGAATTTCACATTACACAATCCCAGCAGCTAGTCTTGCCTCTCAGACAGCCCAGACTGCCTTTTATGCAGTTCTAGCAGCCAGTCACCCAGCCTCTCAGAAGAAATTGTGTAATATTTCCCATCAGTTTCCCAAGTATGTGTTGTGTCATTCCTCGAATTTGCTTTGGTTTTCGCTAATAGATTTCTTGCCATGCATGTTTCTTGTCTCCAGATATTTCAGGTGTCCATCCATCTCTTAGAAGTATCGGATCAATGGCTTCCAAGAGAAAAGGATCACAGGACATTAATGGAAATGCAACTGGAGCAGTAGTTGAGCGAGTGTCCTCTAGTCTACCGATCTATGAAGATACAAAGTTGTATCTAGAAAAGGACATCAAACTGAAGTGGAAATAGGTCAATGAAGCATTTGCAAGAATTTTTGAGGAAGGACTTGAAGACCGTCAGGTGTACGTGAACATTCACAAGTCCGTCCTGTACCGGATTGCATGCAGATATCCTACATTCCCATGCACAGACATGATACACTGGATTGTCTCTCACACTGATCCTGAGATGATGACCTTGAGAAGTGTCAGTGGGATGAATATTGCAACCTTTTGGGCACGAGATTATTATGTGATGTATCAGATGTCAAAGCCTATGACTGTCATGAAGACTCCATTCAACTTACCCAATAGCAGTGATAACTCTAGAGACATTCTGAAGAACTGGGTAAAGGAGTCGGCTCGATTAAGGTTGAAACCCAACCAGATCTACAAGACGAAGATACTAAGGAAGATGTACCAATACTTTTTCATATTTTCTTCTCTACTGTATGACCAAGCAAGCATGAAAACCTTCCCATAGAGTTGGGTGATCTCACTGGACCAAGTGGCTGCAAAAGGAAAACCATGTAATTGGTACAGCATATTGGCTCATCAACTGAAGGAACAAGTAACGAAGGCTTGATAGTCACCCGTAGGTATTCATGTAGAGATTTACATGTCCACCTACATCTTAGATGCAGTCTGTGCCTTACAGGAGTTCCTGGATTTGGAGTGGGAATGGTCACTGGTGGAGACTGTTGTGAACACATATTTCAATTTGTTGTCCGAATGCAGCTTTAGTGGAGTAATCACACTATTGTCTGATCATTTTTTCACCCCTATGTACAAGATGATATTTGAACAGGATCCACCCTACATGTCAAAGGAAGAAATGGAGGTATTGTTAGGCATTGTTGACTGGTATGCCTCACTGTCCGACACCTTCATCCAAATGCTCAGCGTGGAGAAGCCTCCGCATGTTCTACTGAAGTTTTCCTTGTACATACTTTTCATGCAGGAAGTAACATATCACATCTTGGTAGGATTGACAGCTAGACTGCATCGGAAGAAGAAGGCATCTTGGCCAGCTCTTCCATTGTGGATTGGGTTATATGACATCCAGAGTATCAAGCAAGCAGATGTCGAAGCAGAATAGATCAGGAAGTACCCACTCGACCTTCGAAGCTACAATCCGTATGACTCACATTACATTGTAAAAGATCATTGCACGAGATTTCAGTTCAACTATATCCATGACGCATTTCATTGGGCCGAGGAGGACCCATGGAGATATTGCTACAGTTTCTCTAGACCTAATGAACAAGTCGGCTTCGTTGTGGAGTGGTTAGTGAAACAACATGAAAGAGCATCATAGAGAGCACCAGCAGCACCAGTAGCAACAATGGAAGCAGAGGCAAGCATACCATTTTGCGACAAAGGTAAGAGGAAGATTGTCAATCGCATGGAGGAGGAGCAAAGCTACAAGTTTCGAGCAGATCCTCTTGTACAGCAAGCAGTTATGGCTACAGAGGCAAAGAGGCACTAGTGCGATAAGGGAATCACGTGAAGGTAGAGGGATAAGAAGAGAATGGAAGAAGCAGAGAAGGAGTTGCATGAGCTGAGGGAGCAACTCCAAAAGGAACAAAAGTTGTGCAAACAGGAGAGGGAAGCGCAACAACAACACATACAGAAGGGGGCACAACATGTGAAAACAGATGAAGCAGCGCCCATACAAGTAGTTGATTCATCACAATAGCTGGCATTAGGCGAACAGGGTGAACCATCACAGGGGCAATACTTCGCTCATGAGATAGAACAAGCACTTTAATAGTTGGATGTAGATGTGGAGCAACAGGAGTTGGAATAGGACACTGACCTCATGCCTCACCAAAAAGAGGTCAACTCACCCACTTCAATGCATCTAGATGATGAGAAAGTCTCAAATGACCAAGGAGGCACTAAGATCCTTGGTGATCAGCCGAAAGAAGAGATACACAACATCTCGTTCAACAAATCCCAACATAGAGTTGTGCAGTCTCGCAGAGTATCAACTTCGAAGGATCATACGTCTCCTGCACAAGTTGAGGAATGAGTGACCGTGACTGATGTGCACAAACATCTAGCTACCTTAGACAATGCAACCAGAGTGTACGCCGAAGCCACTAGCCCAAGTTTTCTCTTTTTAATAGTTGAGAATGAGCGAATGGAAAAGGAACTACAAATGACCAAGCAAGGAGGAGACTTGGTGACAATGTCTACCTAAGCTGAACTGAAGAAGGCAATACTAGATGAAGTATTGTCCCTTGACACAGTTATGCGAACATTGTACTCCAAGTTTGGTACCGTGCACAAGGCAGTCATCCATATTAACAGATGGCAGCGGCGATGTGATAGAAGAGTATGTATCTTGATGAACTTGCATGCTGCTTATAATGACATGCAAACATGGACGATGAAGTACAAGGGAGCCCCTCTTCACTTGCCTAAGATAATGAGGGCCATTGCGGTCAAGCTGAAGGCAAGTATCCAAAGTCAGATCTAAAATTATGAGGAGCTCCCGCAGTTCATCACTAGCATACAGGCTTCCCATGCACGAGTATTCAAGAGTACGAATGTTTTGGTGCGCACACATGAAATCCCATCACTTGGAACTCTCACCCAGGCGAAGGAAAAGAAACAAGTCCGACTAGATCTTGACTCGTACTTCGACGAGTTGATGTGCATCGCCACCAACCCAGACTTGCCTATCAGTGCAGACATCATGCACAAGTATGTTGTTGGTCTGATGACATTGAAGACAATGATGCACATTCTTTCAGACGAGTTGGACAGAGGATCCCAAGCATTGTACCCAGATGCTATGGAGGCAAGATTCAAGTTTCAGAACGATGTTACTGCGGAGCACACGGACACCATCAAGGACTACCAATCTTGGCATCAATATGTTACTGTTGATCAGCATGAGGATGTTGAGGAGTTGGAATTCCATGGTTGTCTAAGTCAAAGTGATGTCTAGCATGGCTTCATCAAGCCATTTATTTTCACATGGGTACATGTGCATTGTAATGTTAAGTCATGTCAAGTGTAAGTCAAGTGTCAATAGGTGAATGTAACAGTCATAGAGTAGGTGAAGAGTCATGAGGGTAATTGAACTGTCACAAAGGGGAATGTCAAGGGTCACCCCACCCTTTGCTATAAATAGTCCCTCATATCTCATTGTATAGGATTTTGGTCAGCCAGGCTTCCAATAAGACTATATTGGAGAGAGCTTGGACAGTATTGTAATGTGCCTTGGCTTCTCCACTACACGGAGCTAGTACATCTCTTTGGAGGAGCAGGTGGATGTGGTTGTAAAGTTCCACTATTGGAGCTAGTTGTTGGACATGGATGTATTGTATGATTGGAAATTACACTTCTTTATATAATAAGAGCCAACACATTTCATGCATATGTTGTATTGTATTCCAGGTATCTTGTTTACTCTAAATTGCATATGTATTTGATTTCTTACAAATGCATGTATGCACTATTTTGTATGAGTATGTATGAATCTTACAGAAATGTGTTGATTGGTTTAACCATCACTTTGGATTGCCAGCTAACTTGCTTTCCATCTTGTCATGTATCTTCGCTCATGTGTTCCCTTCCCATCCGAGTACTACTGCAAGTTTCCAAGGGGCACACTCATCTCAACCCACTTGTGTTAGAACCTCTCATGCACCTTCCTTGACTCACTGCAATTGTCACACCCTTGCTACCAACAGAGTTATATTACTTGCCTCTGTGTGAAATCGCAGTCAAGGCATTACCATACAACCCACTGCTGGGGCTCCTACACCAAACAGTCTGAGGTCTAATTGGGACTTCTTACCAAGGCGATCCACCTGACATGTTGGCGGGTCCAAAACCATCAACACCAGGGTAGGTCTGTCATTTCAATGGAGTTTGCACTATCTGTGCCGATACACTATAACCAAGAGTGAAAATAGAAAACGGTGAAGAATGCTTATGAATCAATTGTAGAAACTAAATCATTCATGCATAAATTAAAACTCTCTACAAATATGAAATCACACTTCACAATTACCATAGCAAAGGCACGCCACACACTATACTGATAACTACACAATTTCGTCAACTACCATACTGCTAATCAAATCGGTGTAACAACATAACATAATTCTGGAACTGAAGCAATTATATTATACAAATTATACAATGATAGCAGAAAACCATACAAATAATAAAAGTTGAGAGAAACAATAATATATAGGTACTTTACCGCTGCATTCCCTGCTAAAGAGGAGGGCCCTTCCTCCCTAGCAGGGGCGCAGGAATAAACACAAGATTAGTTAAGGAATCAACTTGGAAACAACAACATCATCACCACAATGTCCTTGATATTTAAAAATAATTAAAAGTTACAAGATCAAAATAACAATACTCTCTATGTTGTTTCCCTTCCCTTAGAGATTAAGTTTCTCTTACAGTTATTACATACCCAAAATCAGGAATAGATCAGTCATGAGAATCTCACGATTCTCATGCTGATCATAAAATAGAAATCATTATAACTAGTTCCTAAATACAAATGCTATTCAAATACATAGGTTAAGATCATAACCTCTTGGATCTGTTACTTTCTAAATAAAAAAATCATAACTTCCAATATCTATTGCGTGGAATAGTACCCACGGCTTTTCCAGCTATAGTGTAACAACATCCTGCGTCCAAATAACGGTTTGGGATGTAACAACGACCACTGGATAACAACAACCTTGTAAATGGCACCCGAGGTGTAACAGCGATAACTTGTAACAGCACCGCGGTGTAACAACAATGCCTATAACAGCATTGTGGTGTAACAACAAGATCTGTAATAGCACACGCAGTGTAACAACAATATGTTCCATCCTTCTCTTAGACCGATTAGCGCGGTCGTTCATTCCATAACCTCATTCTGGAAAGCAACACTTGAAAAATAGAAGAGCGTCCAAAAGACTTCTCCAATTCTTACCCCAGTTAGCCAAAAAAAGGAATATTGCATCGTTATATCTAGAAAAAATGGAAAAATAACATGATGGAAAAATAGGTTGTTCATAATAAGGAAAAGACGATTAACATGTAAAGTTTTGTTGGCCTAGAGGGAAAAATGATCAAAACTAGGGAAAGAAAGTATAGGAAATAGGTATAAAAACTACACCCAACATCTCCCCCCAACTGAAGCAATTGCATGTCCTCATGAAAAACCTCAGTTTCTCCTATTATACCTTCGATGCAAGTCCGTAAAATTATAAGCACCAATAGTATCTTCACCAGCAGACCTATATCCCTGAGTAGCCATCAACTGTCACAGCTAGGATTCTTCTTCATAGTCACACAAATGGTAATACAACTGGTATTCCTCCACCGGTAACCAAATCAAAATATATTTGAATCTAAGTCCAATCCAAAAGGCTACTAATGTTTGCACCAACCGGGCATATTCTGGTACTCGTGTAATAGCAACCACAAAATTCCTGAACTCAAAAGGATCTCCTTCTTGTAATCCAGCACTATAGGCTTCAGTGTGCTTAAGGCACCCTATTAGTGCTCAAATTTTCATTTGTGCATAAAGATTGAGGAAAAACTCCACAATCCTTTTTCTGTAAGTGGCTAACTGTTCCCTGATTTTTGGGGTACTCAGGAACAACTTGAACTCACGTCTCAATTCAGAAACCATTCTTGGTTCTTCCCTGATCCACAATGTTGCTCTTTCTTCATTAGTCTCAGCTGACTTCATGGCCAAATTCCATTCAATTTGATTCCTCATAAAAGAAATGAAGGCTCGCAATTGCAAATCTCCCATATAAGAGAAAACACTTGCCACCATCTTTGTACTAACATATTCACACATCATGTTATGCAAAAATAGCTCACAAAGTAAGATTTGTTCATTAAAATCACAAGCATGAAAAATTTCAAGAAAAGTACGGGTAGAAGACCCAAAATAAGGTATGTTTTCAAAGACTTCTTTTAATTGAAATAAATAATATCGTTCTCATAGGAACACTGGATATGATGTGGAAGGCCTCCTGTAGCCTAACAGGTTCAAGGCAAGCTCTCGAAGCTTTGTCTTATCATTTGTTAGATCTAGAACCTGTCGCTGTAACAGCTGCAATTGTTCATCTTTCTTCTTCATAGCTTCCTTATTCCTCTGCTCTTCCCATTCTCTCACCCATTCTTCCTTTAACCATTTCTCTCGGAGTGAATTCATCATCTTCTTATGTGCCTTGAGCAAGATCGTTCCCTCTTGTAGAGAGAGTGCCTGCTGCTTCCATTTTTGTAATTCTGGTATCAACAACATTCTTTCAGAACACCATCCTTCATCAGGACCCAGTTTTCTCCCACATGCACTAACAATTGAAGGTGTAACAACCTCCCGAGGGTGAAACTGCTCCATTTCGGATGCTAGTTCTTGTGTAACAGAAGCGTCATCAATGGGTTCCTGTGTAACAAATTATTTTTGCTCTTGGTTAGCTTCTGCTTTCACTACTGGTTCTTGTGTAACAACAATGTCATCCACAGGTTCTTGTGTATCATTTTTCCCTTGGTTAGCTTCTGTTTCCACTGCTAGTTCTTGTGTAACAGCAGTGTCAACCACAAGTTTGTGTATATCAACTTCTTCTTTTTCCCCTTGGTTAGCTTCCACTTCCACTGCTAGTTCTTGTGTAACAATAGTGTCAACCACAAGTTCGTGTATATCAACTTCTTCTTTCTCCCCTTGGTTAGCTTCCACTTCCACTGCTGGTTCTTGTGTAACAGCAGCGTCATCCAAGGGTTCCTATGTATCAGCTACCAAATTACTCTATGTGGAATGCTCCATCTCAACTGTTCGTTCTTGTGTAATAACAACATCTTCAATGGGTTTTGTGCGTCAGCTTCCCAGGACTCAGTTTGTGTTTCCCTCGAAACAGTGTCCACTGCACAGACTCTATACCCCACTGCCACTAGCTCCTTAGCACAGGCCATGCACACAGAACCTAAAACATTTTCCTCCCTGGCCCTATCTACAACCTCAACTAAAGTATCTAACCCTGGGGCCCT